>JAWNNO010003230.1:0-59269 GCA_035044985.1 Lordiphosa fenestrarum
CATGATAGCTTCATAAAACATTTCGAACGATTCCCTAGGTTGTTGTCGACGACGTCGTATCTCTTCTAATAGATCACTATTGGTGCGATGCTCCTGATATTCCTTACGAAGATCAGTACAAAACGATTGCCAAGTCAGCTTATCTACGCGCTTGTGATAACGCCAGTACCAATCTATCGCTTTACCGCTTAACAGAAGTGGTAAATTCGTACAGACTGCTGCGAAATCCCCTTGCAGTGTTTCCTGAGTCAGTGATCTCACTCGATACAAAAACTCATCTACATGCAAGCCATTAGGTGTAGCGTCGAAAGTTATATGCCAGTTTTGCATTATGGTTGCAACTTTCTCTGGCCTTACTGTGGTAGACGGTCGATACGATCGATGCTCTGACGAAGGGGTATAACCATATCGTGTATAATCTACTGACGGATCATCTCTTTCACTTAAACGTGATGAACTACGTGAAGGTCTGTTATTTGCTGGATTACTGTTCAGGTTCAGGTTGGCAAACATAGTTTGTACCGTATTGGAGATCATTTCCGAAATTCGGTTATAATCAACTCCCTGTGAATCTTTCTTTTGAGATGGGCGACGTTTTCGCAAATTCTGTTTATCTTTGTTGCCTGGGTTAGGCACAATTAGTCCTGGTACTAACGGCTGTGTCTGACTGAACCCACGTGTGTGAGGTCGTTTTGGAATCGCTCCTTGAGCTTGTCCTTGAGCTTGAGCAGCGATCATCTCTTCTTCTATATTTGGTCCTACTCGCACATATTGTAAATCTTGAGATTGGCATTCTGCTTGACACTCGGGACATTCTTGAGTATTGGCTAACCAATCCATTAAACAATTCTGGTGAAATATGTGTTTACAACTGGTAGTAACACATTCAATATCTGTGCTCCAAATATTACAAATTTCTTCATGCTGTACAGTAGCGGGACCCTCTTGGGTATTTGGACTACGTGTGACAGGCATTTTACTTCTAATCATACGATTCTTCCAATTCAATATATGGTCTGGTGATGAAATGATTTAGTTAAGGCAGTAACACAAGTTCTGATTAATGATCCAGAAAAAATTATAACTGGGCTATTATATCTACTTCATTAAGGGAATGGAAATTATTACAAGCTTTCTCGCATCGTAGTACGCGGTTATTTCTCAGGCCACGTTACCTACAAAAATATATTCCAAGCGCACACGGAGGTAAGTAGTTTTTGTAAAGATACCAAACAACATTAATGCAAACTATGAAGATAAACTTACTGAAACACAAAACAAGATTGACAGTCCGTGGTCTTGATATGCAACAGAACGTGCATAGTACAAGCGATTCCAACCGTCTTCAATCCCTATTATGCCTCAGGTCATCAACATATTTAACTAATACTTTACAAGGCAATGGTGAAATTTGACTTATTAAACAGAACCGTAATAACAATGGTCAAGTTTACACTGTCAACGAAAAATCAATAGAAATTCTTGAACAAACATTTACAAGCAGACTTACTCGAGTCGACAGAATGGTCTTTGAGCCAAACTTAATCGAGATTCTCAAGAGCTAGCATTCTTGTACTTGGATAGATCAACATCATTCAATCTTTTTATCGCGAGGTATAAAATTCCTTCCTACTTTTAATACTACGGTATCGGGGTATGATGGAATTTTGGGAGTTGGATGTAATTACTCCATGTTCTGGGGACTTTAGATTGGAGCCGCTGCATCTATTGGATTGCAGTTAAAATAACTGTTCCACAGATGTCTGTTTCGGGCCCCACGTTGGGCGCCATATTAAGTAATGTAACGAACACAGTATTCGGTTGTCTGCGAGCTTGGCTTCATCTATGCTCAGCTGAACTGGACCAAGGGAATGTGAATGCCGGACGGGACCCTTTTACGAGGGCTAGCAAACAGTCGGATGGGGGGTTCTTGGCAAACACAAATCCCACCGCATTACACTATTTAATTATTTTAAGAGTCCCTAATACAAGCCTAATTCGTCTCCCATTGTTATTACTTGAGGATACTATTGACTCTACTTTACTCGACTTTAATTCAAACAAAGGTTGCCGGATACATTAGTCAGATCAACGGCACTCGCGCAGATGGAGATGCGAGGCCGGCGTCTTAACCCTCCCAACCATGATTCACTTTCGCCATAGATCATTGTGAATCCCTAGTACAAAGGCCTTTAACTTTGATCACTCCATCACCGTCATATCCAAACCTAACGTTTCATTATCCACAATTACCAGGATTTATTCATACTATAAACATAAGACTTCGACTTCATTTCGAGTACATTAACAACTTCTTTTAATTGTCAGTTAAATTCTGTACACTTATTGTAATACGCTTGTCAAAAGCATTAAGATAGAAAATTAATACAAAATAATGGAAAACTTAATACTGGGAAACGATATTCATAACAATTTTCCGAATGATGGGGGCTGAGCTACAGCAGATTATTTGCTAAAACTAATAAACTCATTTAATCGGTTTAATATTGACAGGAACTCATATTCAGAGACTTCGAATTTTTACGAACGTCAACTCTTAGGTTTCGGGTAACTAAATAAGATTCTTAATTAACTTTTAGGCCATACACTTTGATATCAGTTGGTTTGGATTGGTTTTAGGCATTTCATTTCGATTGGGTTTCATAGTGTTTGTCGATTCTCGTTTACTTTTATCATTGCGTTCTTCAATTACAGGGTAACACACTACCGATACCTACAAGCAACAAGCGCATAACTCGATCAGCTGTTTTCTATGCGGCCATCATACCAATACTATTACAGCTATGGCCAATTCACGTTCAATCGCTTGTTGCCAACAAGTATCTAGGTAGGCTTACTCCGATCGCATCAACATGGTCAATACCAAATATATCCAAGGCACATCATTTCAAGCGCAGAAGGCGCACTTACCCACACAGATCCACGATGAGAGCTCTCCTCGGTGATTTGCTGTACAAATTAATTTAAATATACATTTGGCAATGGACTGTAGTGTGACGAGTTTTCTGCGAAGGAAGTTAAATTAGTACATTTCTTTTAAACAGCGGATCTAATCAACTACTAGAAACACAATCAAAACCAAAATTAAACCAATTAACACATATCTCTCTGACACATTAATACTCTGCCTGTATAGGGGCTAGGTTACATATATTTGGTTTGGTTGAGGTAAGGTCAAATCAGCGGTGATCGCTCAGGTTAACCCTTCACACTCCGTCGTCAGCTTCACTCTCTGTTAGCCAACTGGACTTATTGGTTCATCTGATTTTCTTCGGTTTTGATCCTAAATCACAGCCTGCAGCGGCCTCAAATTTCTAGCCTGGTGATGACGTCAAGGCTGCGCACTAATGTTAGAGCCTAGCTGCTTCGCCTACATGTACTGTAGGTTGCGGTTGGCGTCTGAAGAACAAATTGGGCGGAACTTTGGGTAGCGTTAGTGGCCAGAATAAATAAATATGAAGGCCAGTGGCCAAAGACCGCCAGATGTACCTATGGGTGTAGTTGAGCAATAAGTCACATGCTCCTAACTCGTATCTCCTAATATTTACCTGGCTTAGCACCAACGATTTGGCGTTGTTCAGAATGGCCCGTTAAAAGATGGAAATACTCCTTTCTGTATTTAATAGTTCGCTTATTCTTCACTATTTTATGCAATACACAATTCAATAATTTCGGATGCAACTTTTGCACAAAGATTAGCGACAAGTACGTCTGCATGAAATCAAGGCCAAGAAGAAGAGAGCGCTTAACAGAAACCGCAGCCAACTTCACGCAGCCTTTGAGCAGCTGGGCACACCGATAAACAATCGATAGAACTCCAATCGACTTGGATCGTTCAGTCTGCTCAAATTCATCATGCAAAACAATTTAAATTGCAATTTGCGAAGTTATTGTCTAACGAATTTGGTCGACCATTACACAGATCGCAGTCTTTAGGTCAACTCTTTTGTATAAAACTTAACAACAATCGAATAAAGACCATCAGGCAAAGAAGACTTGGTCTATTTTATTATGGTTGGACCACGTGCACCTAAGGCGCACTAACGACGACCAACAAACGAGATCGACGTAATCCTACACGTTGACAGGTCGATCCTACATGGCGACCGTGACATGGTCTAAAAGACCTGTAATTCAAAAATTGTGAATTGTGAAAAAAAATAATTGCCTACAACAACCAAATAAGGGAAATATAATTCTACATGGCAGACGGCAGCATAACAACAAAACTACAAACATTGTGTACAAACCTGTGCGATGACCAGCACCGGCTACGCCTGAGCTCATAGGCCCCGGACAACTGCAGCAGTCTACAAGTGTGAGAGGCAGTCCGCCCCTTGCACCAACGCTGGAATTATAAACAATAAAAGTAAGATTGATGAGTGATCTTCAAGAGGCTGCTCCTATTGAGCAAAGGGACGCACCAAGTCTTCAAGAAGCCAATTTCTTTTTTCAATCACCTAGAAAACACAAACTTTCGAATGCAAGACATACAAATATTCAAACTATAAATTTTAATGAATAGGAACACTATAAGTAAAGATTTAGATTTCCCAAGCAATGAGCCATAAGTCTCACCTCTAAATACAATTTACATTAAGAATAATACAACCAATATGGGGTTACTCGACACAAAAACAGTGGATTCCACTGCAAATGTCATTAACAAAGTGGAGGTTGAAAACAAAGATTCCATATGATTTTCATGTGGAAAATTTTCAAATTCCAACTGATGATATTATTGGCTTAGATTTCTTCACAAAATATATTTGTTTAATAGACTATTTAAGCAACAATGAACAACTGGTAATCAGGCCAAACAACTTTCATACTCAAATACGGACACTAATAAAACATTCATTTAACGATAATACGATACTCTTACCATCCAGATCTGAAGTAATTCGACAGATCCGGATAACGCCAAGACAAATGATATTTTGTCTAAATTAACGTTCCCCAATCAATTTAAAGAATAACTTACGGCACTGTGTACAGAATTCGCTGATATCTTCGGTCTCGAATCAGAGCCCATTTCTGCCAACAATTTCTACAAGCAAAAACTCAGATTAAGTGACAAAACTCCAGTATGCATTAAAAATTATAGAAATGCGCATTCAGAAAAGCCAGAAATAGACAATCAGGTCCAAAAATTAATTAAAGATGGAATTGTCGAACCATCAATATCTGAATATAATAGCCCATTTCTCTTGGTTGCCATTAAATCACTTCCAAATTCAACGGAAAAAATATGGCGCTTAGTAGTGGAATACCGACAAATAAATAAAAAACTACTTGCTGATAAATTCCCACTTCCAAGAATAGAAGATATTCTTGATCAACTAGGTCGTGCAAAATACTTTTCATGTCTCGACCTCATGTCCGGATTTCACCAGATTGAATTAGAAGAGAAATCAAGAAATTTAACGTCATTTTCAACGAGTAGAGTCTCTTATCGTTATACACGATTACCATACGGACTAAAAGTTGCCCCAAATTCTTTAATGCGTATGATGACACTCGCATTCTCCGGTCTAGAGTCATCACAAGCATTTCTTTACATGGATGACCTAGTAGTCATCGGATGTTCCGAACAACATATGTTCAAAAATTTGACAAATGTCTTCGAACTTTGTCGCAAATTCAATTTAAAATTCCACCCAGAGAAATGTTCATTCTTTATGCATGAGGTTACATATCTCGGTCATTAATGTACCGATAAAGGCATCCTTACGGCTAAGAAAAAATACGACGTAATTTAAAATTATCCAGTCCCAAAAGATGCAGATAGTGCACGAAGATTCGTAGCCTTCTGTAACTATTACAGACTTTTCATAAATAATTTCGCAGATTATTTACGCCACTTAACGAGGCTGTGCAAAAAGAATGTTCAATTTAAATGGACTTCCGAATGTAATAACGCGTTCGAATATCTCAAAGAAGCTTTAATGAAATCAACATTATTGAAATATCCCGATTTCTCGAAAGAATTTTGCATCATAACTGACGCCAGTAAGCACGCTTGCGGTGCCGTACTTACTTAAAATCACAATGGCACGCAATTACCAATTGCATATGCATCAAGAACCTTCACACAAGGTGAAAGCAATAAATCCACAACAGAGCAGGAATTAGCTGCTATTCACTGGGCAATCAAACACTTTCGACCATACGTTTATGGCAAGCATTTCTTAGTAAAAACGGATCACAGGCCACTAAAGTACCTGTTTTCAATGAAAACCCAAGCTCTAAGCTAAAGCGTATGCGATTAGACTTAGAAGAACATGATTTTGAGGTAGAATACCTCAAGGGGAAAGACAATCATGTCGCAGACGCTCTATCCAGAATTACAATTGGAAAGCTAATTACAATGAATAGACAAAAATTAAAGGTCTCAACAAGATCTTCAAAAAGACAGGAAACGTCAGGCCTGACACAACAAATAAATTGCTTGAGCAAAAAGAAAACGAAAAATATTTTTCCAATGTCTATGACGTTATTAGCATAATGATGTCAAAAAATTAGTGAAAATAAAACTCGATAAAAACAAATGCATGTTTAAAATGGGAAAAAAGAGTTCTTTCACGATTTTCAGTTAATGACTTGTTTTCTAATGAGGAATTCGACTTAGGTCAATTCTTTCCAAGGCTTGATTCAGAAGCCGGGATTCAAGGAATTACAAAAGAACAAATGTCACCAAGTGAACAAATTTTCGAATTTAATTTAATTTAATTTAATTTATTTCGGTATTATTCCAACGCTACAGATACATAGGTACTATAAATGCATTGGTCACAAAAACATGAAGGACGATATAATAGGAATGTAAATAAAAATTAATCCTAAGTGATATAAGTTAACACTATAATTTTTGTTTCGTTTTGTTTTTTAATTTTGTGGTTTTATTTTTTTAATTCTAAAAAATGGTGTATCCTATGATTTGTTACTTTAGATTTAAATTGCGTTGCGTTCCCAATAGTCTTAATGTTATACGGCAGGTCATTCCAATAGCTAGCAGACTGAATAAAAAAGTGTTTTTCTGAGCAGGCCAGGTTTACGCGCTGGCAGATTATATTTTATGTTCGTGTTGACATAGCAAGTTGTATGTTTTGGTAGAGATAGTGCGGCTCTTTAGTAGATAAAATTCTATGTAGCAGTAACACTGTGCGAAGTCTGATCCACGACTCTAAGTCAAGGCCAAGAATTTGTTTAGAAAATTCCGAGATATGGTCTCTGCGACCGAGATTGAATACGTAAATTACGATTGAGTTAAATGTCACCCTCAGCTTTTGCATACTGCTTGATTCACTACGACACAAAAACTTCCACACCATAAAATAGAGTCGGGAGAGGAAAGGTTTTAGCAACTACAAGCCTGAGATGAAGAGGAATAAGTTTTTGAGTTAGCGATAACTGCCTAACTAGCCCAAAAGTTTTCCCGGACGCTTTGGTAATGTGGTTGCTCCACGTTAGGGTATTATTAAATTGGACTCCCAGGTTAGTGGTATCCTCAGCATATTCCAGCGAAACATTCTTTATAGTCAGCTTTGGCAGATCACTGACATTCAGGGCCTTCTTATAAATTACTAAACACTTCGATTTTTTAGGATTTAGCCCCAAACCAGTCGTATTAGCCCATTCGCTAATTTTTAAAAGATCCCTGTAACAGATTCTAACACACTCATTTATTTCACGTAACGGTCGACTTACATAAAGTTGAACATACTCGGCGTACAAATGGATATCACAGCCTATCAGACAATTAGGAAGGTCATTGATATACACAGAGAAGAGTAAGGGCCCTTGGACTGAACCTTGACTGACACCACGAGTAAGACGTACGAAACCAGACATACAAGCCCCGAAACCACTGCTTGTTTTCTGTGACACAAATAGGATATAATAAGACGAATTGCAGTTGAGGAGAAATTATACAGTTTTGTGAGCTTTGTACTTAAAATAGAATGGTCGACTGTATCAAATGCCTTACTGAAATCTAGTTGGGCTAATAATGTGACATTGATTTTGTCCGCCTGCCTTCTGATATCTTCTACTATCTTTAAAATTTCCGTTGTGCAGCTTCTGAACTTTTGATAACCTGATTGAAGTTGGCTTAACATCGAATTGGATGAAAGAAAAGTTTGAATTTGTTTAGCCATTAGCTGTTCGAATACTTTTGCCAAAAAAGGGAGAATAGAAATAGGTCTGAATTCATTTTTGTCTTTTGGAATGGGGATTATTTTTGCATCTTTCCAACAGTCAGGAATTACAGAGGTTGTGAAAATCGTATTAAAGATATAGGTGATGTGATCAAGAAGCAAAGGCAGTAATATTTTTAAGAACTTTGGGTTTACTTTATCTAAGTCTTCCGCATTTGATTTAACATTTAGGACACATTCAAGGACATCGCATGAACCTACACACTCAAAAAAGCTTTAGAGCTTTTATCACATTGGGGTAAAGAATTCAGGTACATGTTTAGTTCTTCCACATCCAAGTCTGATCTTAATTGCGGCTTAGCCTTTCCTACACCTAAGCTTTTTTATTCTCTCCAAGTCCGATTTGGTGTTCTTGCATTACTAAATTTTATCTTTGTATATTCACATTTGGCTGAGCATATCGCTTTTGTAACTTTTGTTCTTAATGATATAAATTCCCTCAGCAAGTAGTCCGTTTTGTAACATTTCCATTTTTTGTATGCAATGTCTCGTAACTTAATTTGGTGTTTGATTTCAGAACTGAACCATAGGTTATGTGTTGGCTTAATAATTTTACTTTTTAGTGGGACGCATTTATCGAACAGAAGGCCAATGTTTGCATTTAACTTATTCATTTGTTCGTCGGCGCTTGGGAGGTAGTACATAGTTCTCCAGTCACAATTGTTAAATTCTTGTTCTCTACGTTGTTCACTACATTGCACTTTGTCTTTTCCGAACTGTCATTTAAATGAAAATCATTTGGCTTAGCGATTTTTTCTACTTCATCAATTGAGATTATTTTAAACTGCTTAAGCTAGGGAAATCTCGACTTAATACCTTTGGGTGCCTTGTAGATTCCTCGTTTTTTTTGTTTTATGCTTGGTTGGTATTTACTGGATCTTCTCTTAAATAGACTAACAATATTTTTTTCAAATCTCAATCTAGAAACTTTTTTAAAAACTACCCCCTATTGGAGGTCGTTTGTGTTCTGCGGCCCTTCAAGTCAGTCGCTTTGTTGGTTGGACGTTTCTCCGGAGACGAGAATGCGATGCCAGCATGGTGAGAGACTTTGCAAGTTGGTTTGGATGGGCAAGAAGCTTCTCAGAATATTTGCGCTTAAGTTTCTCTATTTCAGTTTCAACCAGTGGGATGCTGAGGTCGTTGTGGATACAATTATTGCGAATGTACCATGGCGCTCCAGTGATGGTTCTAAGGATTCTCGACTGTAATCTTTGAAGGATGTCCACCCTGCTCGCACAAGCATTTCCCAATAGCTGCGAGCCATAGGTCCATACAGGCTCTTGTACAGTAAGACTTTATATTCCAGCTTTAGAGGGGAACGGGAGTTAATTAGCCAGTGAAGGCTGTTGGCCTTAAGTTTATCTGTAGTTTTTTCGAGTCTATGTGTTTGCGCCATGTGAGCCTTCTATCGAGGAGTACCTAGGTATACAAGATCGTTTGATTGCGGGATCAAAGTCGCGTTTATTGATTGCTGGGGACAGGTGCTTTTGTTGAGTGTGAACGTCATGTGTTTACACTTTTGCTCGTTGATTTTAATACGCCAGTTGGCCAGCCACTCTTCTACGTCGGTAAGATGGCTTGCCAAAAGTCTTGTTGCGGTCATTGGACATCGTGATCTGCTAAATATTGCCGTATCATCCGCAAAAGTACTTTTTGTAAGTCGAGAGTCTGTTGGTATGTCGGCAGTGTATAGTACGTATAGGAAAGGACCAAGAACACTGCCCTGCGGTACTCAGGCTCTTATGGTGAACTCTTCTGTTGTGTATGTACTCATTTTGACGAACTGTAAATTCTCTGTTAGTGACGTAACTTTCTAGGACTTTGTGTGTATTCGGTGGAAGCATTGTCTTTATCTTGAATGTAAGACCGTCCAACCATACGCGGTCAAATGCTTGGGCAACATCTAGGAAAATGGCAGAGCAGTATTAGTGGTTTTCAAACGCAGTCCGAATATCTGAAGTTATGCGGTTGACTTGCTAAATAGTCCCGTGTTAAGCTCGGAACCCAAAATGGTGTGAAGGAATGATATTTTGTGCATGGGAATCAAATTTACGGAGTAAGATCTTCTGTTCTGGTGCTTCTGTTGAGTGTGAACGTCACGTGCTTACACTTTTGCTCGTTGATTTTAATACGCCAGTTGGCCAGCCACTCTTCCACGTCGGTAAGATGGCTTGCCAAAAGTCTTGTTGCGGTAATTGGACATCGTGATCTGCTTAATAATGCCGTATCATCCGCAAAAGTACTTATTGTAAGTCGAGAGTCTGTTGGTATGTCGGCAGTGTATAGTACGTATAGGAAAGGACCAAGAACACTTCCCTGCGGTACTCCGGCTCCTATGGTGAACTCTTCTGTTGTGTACTCATTTTGACGAACTGTAAATACTCTGTTACTGACGTAACTTTCTAGGACTTTGTGTGTAAGTTAACAATATTAACAACTAGCTCCCAGCTCCCATCAATTGAGCGAATAATTTGACCAACCCTCGCTCCCTTTCTAGCTGACTCCAAATTGTGGTGGGTCAGCAATTGCTGCTTTAAGTCAACGACTGGGTGTTGACACATCCGCTGGGTAATAGGACACCCTGCACGAGGCGCTGACGCTGCGAGTCTTGGACAGCGGCGGCGTCTTGTTTACGTAAGCGCGGCAGCGCGGCCGCCAGTCTTAGGGTTAGCTTAAGTACATTTTGTTCTGTAAGATTTAGATTATGAATTGAATTGAAGCGCGACGTATCGTCCGTAAATAAAAGATATAAAATCACATCTCGCTTCGTGTTTGTGGCCTTATAGGCAAAACGGATTACGATTCTAACTAAAGTGTTCCTACACAAACTAATTGGCGCCCAACGTACTTTAAAGTACTCGCGAAACGGTTTCGGAGGTGAAACTAGTGAAAAGTGGTTGACAATCGCCACCAACAAGTAAACAAACTCAAAAAAAAAGAAAAAACCAAAGATCAGTTTTTTCCGTAAAAAAAACAAGGGAGATTGTGTTGGAAAAATAATACCAACAAATCGACAGCTGTGCTTAAGAAAACAAAAGCAATTAATTGACCGTGTGCGGGTCAGTTAACAAACAAAAACAAAGTTCACCGAAGCCGCAGGAGCTCTTCGGGCAGCGGCGTGTCACCAGTCAACGCACTAGTTGACTGGGCAGCGGAGAAGAACATCAATTGAACCTGGATTTAAAAGGCTTAACCTAAATGATTAGATCGACAAACATGTAAGTGAGCTACTTAGTGTTAAGGGTAGAAGATCAGTGCTTTTTGTTTAAAAAAAAAAAAAAATAAAGAAGATAAACGACAAAACGTAAAAATACAATTTTTTTGCAGTAAATTGATAGCTAACATTGTTTGTGAGAACGAAGTTTCTGAATAAATGAGCAATCTCTTTGTGTTAGCAAACGGCATGATCCAAGTGAATTATTGTTTGTTTGTTGAATCGAATTTACCTGTAGTTTTCAGCGGTGTGTGTAAATTGTAATTACTCATGAGCTACAGGGAAGCAAAATCCTTAGATTACGACAGTGACGATAGTGCGGACAGTGATTTATTAAAATTAGTTGGGGAAGCTAAAAGCCTCAAAAGTTTGTTAAACCAAATCGCTCCTACCCAACCACAGCCTAACCAATTTCCAGTTTGGCAAATCTTAGCAAAGCCAAGTATTTCACCACGCTTGATCTCAAATCCGGCTATCACCAAATAACTTTGGCAGAGCAGGATCGGGAAAAAACAGCGTTCTCGGTCAACGGTGGGAAGTACGAATTTTGTCGCCTTCCTTTTGGTCTCAGAAATGCGGGTAGCATTTTCCAAAGGGCCATCGATGACGTTCTCCGGGAACAAATCGGCAAAACTTGCTACGTCTATGTCGACGATGTCATAGTCTTTTCTGAAAATGAGGAAGACCATATTAAACACGTGGGTTGGGTCCTTAAAAGCCTGCATGACGCGAACATGAGAGTGGCTGAAGAAAAATCTCAGTTTTTCAAGCAGAGCGTCGAGTACCTCGGATTCATTGTAACTAACAATGGCGCCAGGACTGACCCTGAAAAGGTAAAAGCCATACAACATTACGTTGAGCCGACATGCCTGTTTGGAATCAGGTCATTTCTGGGGTTGGCTAGCTACTACCGGTGTTTTATAAAGGACTTTGCGGCGATAGCAAAGCCTCTGTCGGACATCCTAAAAGGGGAAAACGGCTCCGTAAGCAAGTACAGGTCGAAGAAGATCCAAATCAGTCTGAACGACCACCAGCGGCATGCATTTGAAAAGCTCAGGAACATCCTAGCATCCGAAGATGTGATGTTGATGTACCCTGACTATAAGAAACCATTCGATTTGACCACAGATGCCTCGGCCTACGGCATTGGGGCGGTCTTATCCCAGAACGGTCGTCCTGTGACTATGATATCCAGGACTCTCAAAGACAGGGAAGCAAATTACACGACTAACGAGCGGGAATTGCTTGCTATTGTTTGGGCTTTGGCGAAACTTCGTCAATACCTATATGGGGTTAAAGACATAAACATTTACACAGACCACCAACCACTTACGTTTGCGGTGTCTGAGGGTAACCCTAACGCTAAGATCAAGCGCTGGAAAGCGCGCATTGATGAGACCGGAGCTAACATATTCTATAAGCCCGGTAAGGAAAACCACGTAGCGGACGCTCTGTCAAGACAAAAGTTGAATGCTTTGGAAAGCATCCAACCAGAATCTGACGCGGCTACAATGCATAGCGAGGTGTCGTTGTCTTACACCATAGAAACGACAGAGAAACCGGTAAATTGTTTTAGGAATCAGATCTTGTTAGAGGAGTCACAGTTTCCGTTAAAACGGAACTTCATCTTGTTTGGCGAAAAGACACGCCACACGATAAACTTCGTAGATAAGAACTCCCTCGTCGAAGAAGTGAAATCCGTTATCAACCCAAGTGTTGTGAACGCGATTCACTGCGATTTCCCAACGCTGGCTTGCGTACAACACGAGTTAGTGAAATGTTTCCCCACTACAAAGTTCTGGCATTGCAAGAAAATTGTAGCTGACGTTATTGATAGCGGGGAAAGAAGGGAAATTATCATTGCAGAGCACAATCGAGCTCATAGAGCCGCACAGGAGAATGTAAAACAGGTCTTAACAGACTATTACTTCCCGAAAATGACCAAGCTCGCGAACGAGCTGGTCTTAAATTGCAAAATTTGTGCAAAGGCGAAGTATGACAGACATCCAAAGAAACAGGAACTCGGAACAACACCCATTCCTGCGCGCACAGGAGAGATGTTACACATTGACGTCTTTTCTACCGCTCGACAGCACTTTTTAACGTGCATTGATAAATTTTCTAAGTTTGCTGTTGTCCAGCCTATAGCCTCTCGTACCATAGAGGACGTGAAAGCACCACTGCTAGTGCTAATGAATGTCTTTCCGCAAGCCAAGCAAGTGTATTGCGACAACGAGCCATCGTTCAAGTCAGAAACCATAACGTCCCTCCTACTAAACAGTTTTGGGGTGACGGTTGCCAACGCGCCTCCGATGCATAGCACGTCTAATGGCCAAGTTGAGCGATTTCACAGTACCCTTGCGGAAATAGCTAGGTGCCTTAAACTTCAGAAAGGGATTCTCGACACAGTCGATCTCATACTCCAGGCCACGATACTATACAACAGATCAGTGCATTCAGTGATACAGGAAAAGCCCTCAGAGGTACTGCATGCCACTTCACCGGAACTTCAACAAGGTGTTAAGGGCAGGATTGAGAGGGCACAAGTTGTTCAGAACTCCAGAGTCAATAAAAACAGACAGAACAGGGCTTTTGATGTCGGTGACAAAATATTGATTAAAACAAACAAGAGATTGGGTAACAAGCTCACTCCATTATGCATTGAGGAAAAGGTTGAGGCGGACTTGGGGACAACGGTCCTGGTTAAAGGGAGGATGGTCCACAAAGACAACCTCCGATAGGAAGTCGGTTCTTTACACAGTTTTTTACTTACATAGAGTTAATATTAGGTTTACGGGACATTCCTTATATGGAGTTGATATAGTGTACGAATTTTTTATATTTCAGGTTTTTCGTGACGATACTTCTATTATTCACCACGACGACAGCACGGATGACGGACTACTCACACGCAAATTACATTCCAATAACAGACGGTGACGTATTGGTTTGGGACGGACAAGACTACTTTCGACATACGACAAACCTGACAGACTACGCTAGAATGACGGACGAGACAACGAAACTGGCGGACAGATTCCCTCAGTCGCACATGCGAAAACTGTTGGAAGTTGACACCGAACACGTACGAGACTTGTTGTCCGCTCTTAGGGTGCATCACCGCATGGCAAGGAGCTTAGACTTCTTGGGAACAGCCCTAAAGGTGGTCGCGGGCACACCAGACGCTAATGATCTGCAGAACATAAAAGTCAACGAAGCACTGATGATAGAGTCAAACAATAGACAGGTCATTATAAACTCAAGAACCCAAGTTCAGATAAATCAATTGACAGACACCGTGAATCAGATTCTCAAATCTTCTAAAATTGAGCAGACAGATACTGCTCACCTATACGAGACTTTGCTAACTAGGAACAGAATGCTTATAACGGAAATAGGAAGCCTTATGCTCACAATAACGTTGGCAAAAATTAATGTAATAAACCCCACCATTTTAGACCACGCTGATCTTGGATCCTTACTCACTAACGAACTCACAGGGACAACTATCACCAATGTTTTAGAAGTATCTAGTATTAAGATTTTACAATCCAATAGCGTTATTACGATAATCATTCGGTACCCTAAAATTAATAAGCGCTGTAAGAAGGTGACACTATTCCCGGTGTCGCACAACGGTTCCACCCTGCAGATGCCCGACAACATCGTGGCTGAATGCGAGTCCGAGATACTAGCCGTAACTGATTGCTCCTCGACGCCAACGGCCACCTTTTGCAAACAAGCAGCTAGCGGTACTTGCGCCCAGGGCCTGCATTCCGGAGGCGTAGCCCATTGCCAAACTCAACCTAGCCATCTCGACCCTATCACAGTGGTTGACGACGGCATCATCATCATCAATGATCGGCAGGCAACGATAAGTTGTGACCAGGGTGCCGAAGTCGAGGTGGTCGGCACACACCTTGTTACGTTTGACTCATACGCTATGATAAATGGGTCTAAGTTCGTGAACCGCAACAACGTACAACGGCGGTTCCCAGGAGTGGCGTCTGCCCCTCTCTTGAATATTAGCGGTCACAATACCGTTTTGAGCCTCCCCTATCTCCACAAATTAAGCGAGGAGAACCTAAACTTCATCAGGGAAGTCCAGGAAGATGCTTCATCACAAACAAGATCTGCGGTGACGTTTGGCCTTGGACTAGGGGTCTGCGCCGTACTTTGCAGTCTCATATTTCTTTACCAATTCATCAAGAAACAGCGAGAAACGTGCAAGATAAAAGAATTGGTCAGAGATTTAAACGCGACCGAGGACGGTCGGTCTTCAAGAGGGGGAGTAGTTAACAATATTAACAACTAGCTCCCAGCTCCCATCAATTGAGCGAATAATTTGACCAACCCTCGCTCCCTTTCTAGCTGACTCCAAATTGTGGTGGGTCAGCAATTGCTGCTTTAAGTCAACGACTGGGTGTTGACACATCCGCTGGGTAATAGGACACCCTGCACGAGGCGCTGACGCTGCGAGTCTTGGACAGCGGCGGCGTCTTGTTTACGTAAGCGCGGCAGCGCGGCCGCCAGTCTTAGGGTTAGCTTAAGTACATTTTGTTCTGTAAGATTTAGATTATGAATTGAATTGAAGCGCGACGTATCGTCCGTAAATAAAAGATATAAAATCACATCTCGCTTCGTGTTTGTGGCCTTATAGGCAAAACGGATTACGATTCTAACTAAAGTGTTCCTACACAAACTAATTTGTATGTGGTGGAAGCATTGTCTTTATCATGAATGTAAGACCGTCCAACCATACGCGGTCAAATGCTTGGGCAACATCTAGGAAAATGGCAGAGCAGTATTCGTGGTTTTCAAACGCAGTCTGAATATCTGAAGTTAAGCGGTTGACTTGCTCAATAGTCCAGTGTTTAGCTCGGAACCCAAATTGGTGTTAAGGAATGATGTTCTGTGCATGGGAATCAATTTTACGGAGTAAGATCTCCTCAAAAAGTTATGATAAGCAAGGTAGCAGACTAATGGGTCTATATGATGACGCTTGGTTTTTATCCTTTCCTGGTTTATGGATCATTATGATTGTGGACTTTTTCCATTGGGTTGGGAAGTATCCACATCGCAGTACCGCATTGAAAAGTCTTGAAATATATGTTATGGCAGGACCAGGAAATTCCATAATCATTTAAGGCGTAATAAGATCATGTCCAGGCGCTTTTCTGGGTTGTAGATCTCCGATAGCATTTTTTATTTCAAGTGAATGAACTTCAATTGGGTCAGTTTGTGCGGCGATGGGAACCAATGGTGGATTTGGCTGGAAGACATTTCTAAGGTGAAGTGCAATGATATTTGCCTTCTCTTCGTCACTGCGGGCCCAACTTCCACTCTGGTCTCTTAAAGGCGTTTCTACCATTGCAGGTGGCTTTATGCTTGCATGTGCTCTCCATAGGGGAAATTTGGTGCTTGTAGGCGATAGTTTTTCTATGTAATGGCTATGGACTAGCTGCTCTTCCGCTTCGAGTGCTTTGCGAAGTACGCGTTCCGCAAGTCTCAGACGATTTTTTGAGGCAGGCGACCTATGGCGCTGGCATTCTCTTCTTGCACGCCGCGTTTCAGACACCAGTCGGTCTATGTAGCTGTTCGTTAATCTACTATCTTGCTTAGGTGTTACTATTGTTGATTGAGGGTTTGAATGATGATCATCAGCAGTAACGATAGGACTGAGGGCTTGGAATGAATTTTCAATGTGTACTTCGCTGCTTATGGTTGGGCTCAGCTGGATGTGACTGCTGATATATTTTTTGTATTTGAGCCAGTTTGTCTTGTGTGAAGTCAGTCTCCGAGGATATTGTCTGATCTGAGGGCACTCCAAAAAGGGTAAATATTATTGGAGAATGGTCTGACGACAAGTCTGCAAGGGCTTCTGTAGTTACCAGGTTTGGTGGAACTTTTCTTGTTATAGCAAAGTCAATAAGATCGGGTATTTTCTTTGGATCTGCTGGCCAGTATGTAGGACCTCCCGGAGATACACAGTCGAGATTGTTTGATGCGCGCGTGAGTACGTTGTGGAGTTGCTTCCCCTTGGGATTATAGTCACCCGCAGCTAAGAAGGGCTGGCGAAGTATATTAAAGAAATCTAGGAATTGTTTTTCTGATATTGTAAATCGTGGGAGACAGTAAAACGCAGACAGAGTGATATTGCCTCTTTTAGATTCTACGCATATCGATGTGGCTTGTAGGTAGGTATCCGAATATCCAGTTAGTTTATAATGTTTGATGCGGTTTCTGCCTAGGACACCAGATTTGTGCCGTAAAATGCATATCCCGATAATTGGAAAATATATCTGTCCGTCAGATGAGTTTCCGCAAGAAGCATTATGTCAATTTCATTGTCTTGGAGAAATTTGGATAACTCCACTTTGTGAAGAGGAATGCCATTTGCATTCCAGAGTGATACTCTTAGGAGAGCCATTTTTTGGGTTGTTGCGAAGCGAGCAGTTGAATGAGAAGGCCTTGCATTCTCATCTGTTCTTGCACTGCGATTTGCATACACACCATAAAATCTTTCAGTGTTTGTTATAACGATAGAAACATGGCTTCTAAGCTACTTTGGTTTGATGGTTGCTCCACATGTTTTGTTGTCAGAGTCGGCTCAGTTCGAGTTTCGTGTGAAATCGTTCCTTGTTTTAAGACGCTTGCGAAAGAAACACCTTGGGTAGTAGTCGATGGGGCAAAAGACGATCTCGTAGCTTTTGTGAAGAAGACTCCAAGGGTCGATTGCGAGGGTGTATACTGTAATGACGAGACAGTGTATGTAATTTTAGGGATCCTCGCTGTTGCACAAATGTGGAGCAAGTGATGCATTTATTAGCCGACAGGCCTGTATTTATATCAGAACGTTATAATGTATTCTTATGGATCTAATTGGTTTTACATTGGAACTTAAGCTTATTTAAATCTAACGGTGCATAAAGTTTAGAGCTGAACTTAACAATAGTGGAATGCCTAAAAGTAGACTGTAAGTATACTACACCTCCCCCTTTTCTTGTAATAATTATAACTATAATTTTTTCATATTCCGTTATCGTTATTTAATAGTTTAATTCTATCAGTGTGCACGATTTGTTTCTTATTTTTCTCATCAGTAATCGTAATATTGTTATTTGTACCTATTTCAATGATTTTATAGTTTCCTAAATATCCGTTATCAAGCTTATGCCCTGTTATATTTCTTAGTAAGATTTCTTGTCCGACCTGAAATTGTGGCTCAGACGTTTTTTTGTCGTATTGCTTCTTTTGATTGATTTTGCATTTATTCAATATGACACTAGCTCTATGGTGTGCTAATTGTAATTTAAACTTCACTTCTTTTTCATAATCTTCCAAATTGTATAGTGGATCAATTTTACTATCAGCAAATGGAAAATTTTGAGGTCTTTTACCAAATACCAATTTAAATGGACAATATCCATGTGCCGATGACGGCGTCATCATGAAATACTGAATCCAGTTGTCCCAATCGTCTTTATTTACTGACAAATATGACCTTACGTATTCGTTAAACGTCCGATGGCTTCTCTCAATTGTTCCCAACATTTGGTGGTTGTATGCTGTTGAGTTGATTTTTTCTATTTTGAAGCTCCTGCATAGCTCTCTCAAAACTGAATTCATATATTCTGCTCCCATATCTGAAATTAGTGTCTTCATTCATCGAAAATTTCTTTTGCAATTGTATTAGCGTTTTTATTTGGTACTGGTATCGTGATAAGGTACTTAGTTAAGTCGCAAATAAGAGTTACCGCATACTCGTTTCCATTTTCTGATTTGGGGAGAGGTCCAATGGTATCTATCAGAACTATGTCGAAAGCAGTTGCCGGTGTGGGCGTTATAGTAAGGGGGGCTTTACAATGCTAAGAATTTTTTGCTGCTTGACATTTCGTACAAGACTTGACATATCTAAATACGTCCTTGCTCATATTTTTCCAATATTACCGTCGTCTAATTTTGTTTAACGTTCTCGAAACACCGCAATGCCCTCCTATGGTGGGATTATCATGTGCTAATTGTATAATATTCGCAGTTTCTGCCGAACCTTTTAATTTAATTATTTGTGGTAATATTGCTATTTGCAATTTCTTTAATATTTTGTTACCCATGTTCTTAAATGTTTGTATTGTTACATGGTTGAATATCAGCTCTGTGGGAGCTAGTTGTAGTTTTTCAATACGTTGGACACTGGCCTCTTTTTCAAGCCAAAGAAAGAATTGACCTAGGTCGAATTTTCCATTAGTGCACAATTGACAGATATTTATGTTGAAGATAGGGTATTTTTTTCGTTGTACTTGGCAATTTTCGGGTGTTATCTTTAATATTGGTATATTTTTGACTTCATTATTATTTATTGTTTCATATACCTTAGGGATTTCTTTTAAAGTAGGTAGTTTAAATTTATCAATTTCCTAGTTGTCACCCTTAAAACGTTATTATTTGCAACTTCCTTCATATCTGCGAAGTCTAATCTAGATAGTGTATCAGCTGCGCCGTTTTTACTCCCCCTGATATACTCTGTTACAAAGTTGAATTCTTCTAGGTCCAATCGCATTCTAATTAATTTAGACGATGGGTTGTTCTGTGAGAACAAATAGGTAAGAGGCTTGTGGTCGGTTTTTACTAAAAATTTGCTACCATAAATGAATGGCTTAAAATGGTATGGCCCAGTGAATTCCAGTTAGTTCTTGCTCAATAGTTGCTTTATTGCTTTCTCCTCTGGCACATGCCCTTGATGCATACGCTATTGGCAACTGTTTGTCCCCATAGAGTTGGCTTAAAACTACCCCGCATGTCTTTTTGCTTGCATCCGTCGTGATGCAAAATCGCTTATCAAAATCGGGGTATTGTAGAATTTGAGGGCTCAATAATTGGGTTTTTAAATAATTGAAAGTGTTTTCGCATTCTTTGGTCCAAATAAATGTAACATCTTTTTTGAGAGTCTTGTAATATGTTGGGAAAATTCAGCAAAATTTGGAATGAACCATCTGTAGTAATTGCAATGCGCGATGAAGCGTTTGGCTTCATCTCCGTTTTTCGGCGTTGAATAATTTTTGATAATATCAAACTAACAGTCGTCAGCAAAATTACCTTATTCGTGCATTTGTGCCCTAGGAAAGTTACTTCATGCCGAAAAAATTAGCACTTGTATTTGTATTTTCGACAAGTGTTGAATACGTCTCGAAGGTTTCGTAGCATATGATTCTCAGAGCATCCAACTACTATCAGGTCGTCCATGTTAAGGAACGCTTGTGAAGACGTCAACCCTGCGAACGCTAGTGACATCATAGCTGAAATGAGTTGGGCGCCACTTTAAGGCCATACGAAAGTCGTTTAAATCTAAATGATCCTTTATCCGTGGAAAATGAGGATACATCTCTAGAATTTTCTTCTAAATCTACCTGATGGAACCCTGAAATCTGGTCTAGGCACGAGAAGTATTTTGCTCTTTCTAGCTGGTCAAGAATGTCGTCAATCCTAGGTAATGGAAATTTATCCGCTACCAATTTTTTGTTAGTTTTTCGGTAGTCTACCACTAACCTTCATCTTTTTTTTCAGTATGACCTGGCAAGGATTTTTTGGGAACCAATAAAACGGGGCTGTTAAATTCCGACATTGATGGTTCTACAAGTTCATCTCTAATCAGCTTATCAACCTGTTTATTGATTTCAGCCTTTTGTGAATGTGGTATTCTATAATTTTTTGTGTATATGGGCGTAGTATGTTTTAGCGTTAGTTTCTGCTTATAAAAATTATAAGACGAAATAATTTCTTCGAGTGCAAAAACATCACTGAATTCTGAACAGAGGTCAGTTAACTGCCTTTTTACTAACGTTGGGAATTGTTCAACTAATTTTTCAATTAGTAGTGGTTTATGTTTTTCCCTTGCGTTTTTAATACTAACTACCTCATAGTCAGATAGCTTTTCGCTCTTGATATGTGTTTTCCCCCTCACAGCATCGCTTGTGCTAGGTTTATAATTCTGTAATACGGACTGTTTTGTTTAATATTGTGTTTGCAATGAAAACGCGTGCTTGTATTTCCTGATTTGGTATTAATAGTTCCTCTTCAGAGTTATTAATTTTAATTGGTCTTGATCACTTCGGTGCGGGCCGGTATTGTGAAAACATTCGAATAAATTGATATTTCCATGGGTATCGCAACTTGTTCTTCTAGGTCTTTCGGTCTCAGTATGAACATATCTCGTTGTTGCTGGTAATCGAGTCTGCATTAATTTTCTAACGAAGTCTAATCCTAGTATACCGTCGCATGGGATCGGAAAATTCTCGTGAACTACCTGAAAACGGTGTATAAGTTGCATGTTTTCTACCCGTAATTCTAATTTTATTTCACCTATTGACCGAATAACTCCCTGACCAATGCCATTTAAGTAAGTATATTTGACCGATTTATCTCCCTACTATTTGTTAATTGATTTTCTTTAATTAAATATATATCTGCGCCCGTGTCTAATAAAAGTGTAAGTTTATTTGTTTGATTAGAATTGATGCAGATGTAGCTATTAAGATTTCGGGCTTAGCGTGTATATTTTATTTGTATTTAATCTGTATTCAGGGGGGTATTGGAGTTGTTTGACTGGGATTCCCCGTTGTCGTAGCATGGGTCATTTGGACACTCCCAGGGTTCTTCTAAAATGGCTATACGTACATTATTGCTGCTTCTTCTGTTCTGATTTGCAGTATAGGAGTTGGAGTTGTTGTTTCTGTGCTGATTGTAGTTATAACGATTTGTGCGATTATTATTATTATAATTGGGGCTACGATCTTGTTGATAATTGGGACCGTTGTAGTGTCGTCTTGGGTTCTCAACGTTATTTCCAAAGTGGGTATTGCAGTTGCTGCAACGTGAGTTAGGGTAAATCTGCTTGGAAAATAGTATTGCATTTTGTTGTCCAGTAGCCTCTGTACAACTATTCACAAACTTAGATACGGCCTCGTTCATGTTAGTGAACTGCCCCGATTCCATGATAGTTTTTACTTTTTCCAGTGTGCAATTTTTTATCATTGCCTTTACTGCCACCTGTGTAGAATATTTATTGGCAACTGCTACTGGAAGTCCGTCCGAAATGTATGCATTCTCTAGTGCCTTCGTTAGCTCGACTATTTCATTAGTGTATATATTTGCTGTCTTACTATTTTGGTTTACGTTTAAAATCTTAGCTGCCAGAACCTCTACAAATTCTCCCTTTACTTTTTCTCTCAGTTTTGTTATTATATCTGTTATACTTTCCTCATTTGTGATTAAATTCCTTGGTGTTCCTTTTAATTTAGTTTTTATTAAAGCTACAGCTTTTGCGCCATGTGAATCTCTTATGGAGTCTACCAATTCTAGGGCATCTATGAAACTTTGAAGGTTTTCTGCTTTCGCGTCGAACTCTGGTATGAGTCGCGAGGATGTATTAAGAAATTCTATGCGTGTTTGTGCCATTTCGATATCTCGAATGGTGGTTGTTTTGACCTCACCTATTTCGTCAGTATGTACAAATTTGTTGTTGGACAGGGATACTCGATCTTGCTTTTCTTCATATATTGCTTCTTTATTGTAGGCATTTGGTATAAGAATTTCAATATTGTGCAGTTGAGATATTTTCACAAGCTGATCTCTTAACTGATTAAAAATTGTATTTGCCTGCAGTAATTGAAGTGAATCAAACTTGGTTGAATTTTCGCTTAGTTTTTTAGTTATGAAATTGTAGTTTTCCACCAAAATTACTGCATGTTTATTAATAGTGGGACCTAATATAACTGTAGTTTTATTTAAACATTTGTAAGACTTATAAAATGTATCTTTATAAGGTTGAGAGAGTGCTCAAAGCTTTCCTGGCTGTGCTATTGGTTTTAGTCTCGTTTTGTACACACATGAAAGCAAACGCCTGATCGTTAGTTCTCCCATTTTTTTGTAATATTGGTTTTTGTATATGAAAAAGTTATAATTGTGTTTATGTAAAAGTTAATTATAATATATTTTCAATTATTCTTCTTCAATTTTCTCCCTTGATACCGTACTTAATATATAAATAAAAAAATAACTCTAATTAATTTAAAAGCTTTTGTGTTGTGTGGACTTTATTGCGGGGTGTGATCGCCGTTGCCGCACCGGTGCGCTTAGGAGGCACTCAAGTTTTAATTTTGTTGATTTGTCTTCGCTCGTTTAAGCTTGACTTCCAGCTTTATAATCTTATGCCAGATTTCGTTTGCCTCTTGCCAGGGTGGTGGTGGGTCTGCTTTCACCCTGTTCAGCAGAGCTGTCTCTCACCAACTGTCCACCTCGACGCCTTGGGATTTTTATACCCTGTTCCCATTGAAAATGGTCAGCATGAACAGCCGAGTCGATATAGCCATGTCCGTCTGTCTGTCCGTCCGTCTGTCCGTCTGTCTGTCTGTATGAACGAGTCGATCTAAGAGACTATAAAGATAGAGCCACAAAGGTAGATTGCACGAAGGTAGATTTATGCTGTACGCAGATGAAGTTTTTTTCAGATTTGAAAAATTCCACCACGTCCCCCTTTTATCACCAAAAAACCTAGACCTCCTCTATAAATCCTAGACCTAAAAAGCCGCCAGATCCACAATTTTCAAATTAGAGCCTCGTGGTTTAGTATACATCAAGCTAGGCCCAATATCTATCTATTCTGAAAAGTACAATCATATCGGACCAAAAACACCGGAGTTATAAGCGAAACAGTTGAGCTGATAAGAGCACCCCCCCAGTTGTTGATCAGGACTAGAAAAGTGTTGCCTACATTTAGGATGACATTTTGTTACAAAGACCGGTTACATTCATGTTCAAAATTAAAAAACAAATAAATGAAAATAAATGAACAGGGTATATTGTGGTCGGGAAACTCAACTGCAGCGCCCTTACTTGTTACCACTGGGATGGTGGTTAGGCGATTTTCTTCTTGTCGCCTCTGCACTTACGCCGCTCGCCTTGCCGGTTGGCGAGCCCAGTATTGCTCGATTGTGAGCGGTTTCGACCTGTGGATTGGCTGCTATGGCTGCAGCGATGATCTCGCTGTGGTTGTTGCGGGTTGTTTGGTCCGCAGGATGCTTTTCAGGATTGGCTTTATCCTCCTTGGTCATCTCTCGACTTGTTGCTTCTTTGTTTGGGTGTTGGTTTTTGTCGCCTTATTGTTGCCGTTTTTTATTTGGCAGAATCGCCATGTAATGACGAGACAGTGGATGTAGTTTTATTGATCCTTGCTGTTGCACAGACGTGGAGCAAGTGATGCATTTATTAGCCGACAGGCCTGTATTTATATCAGAACGTTATAATGTATTCTTATGGATCTAATTGGTTTTACATTGGAACTTAAGCTTATTTAAATCTAACGTTACATTAAGTTTAGAGCTGAACTTAACAATAGTGGAATGCCTAAAAGTAGACTGTAAGTATCCTATAATACATATTAATGTTTCCATTGGAACGAGCAAATTCTGTGCTCGTATTAATCCTGCTTTTCAGATCTTTGTATACTTGGCAACCTCTGTAGTTTGCAGTGTGGTAACCTCCACAGTTACTGCATTTTTTGACTGATGGATTCTCCTTGTTTGCAGTTTGTTTGCTCTCCGCATGCCACACAAACAGATCGCAGAGCGCAGTAGGATTGGTACACTTGGTACATTGCACTAGATTTGTGCGTTTGTGCGGTTTCTCTACAGTTACTCTGCGGTGCAATAAGTAAGGTAGTTTGTAAATTGGGTGCACTTCAATTTTGTTAGGAGCTATGTCTTCCGGGCTCAGCTCAACTTTGAAAAGCGGCAGGGGTTTTTTGTCCCTGTTTATTATGTTTATTACGGACTTGACCTTAAATCCCTTTTCTTCCAAAGCATAAGCCACTTCCGTTGCAGGTACACTTGATTCAATACCTTTGATTACTACTTGTAGGCCTTTGCTACTTTTTAGTTGGTAGGTGTAGTAGCTTTTATTTTCAGCTCTTAAACATTTTTCGACAGCGCGATAGTCGTCATCGGTGTTAACTTGGAGCTTTGATTCGCGTATGTTGCCTTTGCTGACGGATGTCACATAAAAGTTCTTAGTGGGGTGGGGTGGGACATTGGGAGGTCCACGTCGCGGTGGTAGTATGAGAGCTTACAGTCGCCGTGCTGGTGGGCTCGTGAGAGACAATTGCAAAATAAGCGTTGTTGCGCTGTATAGAAAGCCGGCGATCGTCTTGTTGTTGTTGCAGATTCCTCGTTGACTACGAGAGTTTCAATTTTAACAATTTTTTTTTAAGTTTTGATAACAAACTGTTTTTCCAATTACATTTAATTTGCTTTCATTAATTCCAAAATTACTTTTACTTGAATTTTCATTAAGTTTCTTTATTCTTTCTGGAACAGTAGATCTTCTGAGAAAGGATATAGGACTTCCCGAATCTAAAAGGCACTCTATGGAAAATGTCTTATTAAAATCGCTTTTTGTACCAGAAAAGTAAATATTAAAAAATCGTACATAGTCATTACTTGTTGTACTTTTTGTAAAGCGAGCACTTTTTAGCCAGATGTCCCAGCTTGCCACAGGCGTAGCAGATTCTTTTAGTGCGCTTTGGTTTACGGCACTCAGCCGCCAGGTGACCCATACTGTTGGAGTTGAAGCATTTTATGACCCTCTGTTCCGGGGTCAGAACCTTAGGTCGTTCGATGTCTTGGAAGGCATCAAGAATCTCGTCGTGTGCCCGATGCAATTTCGCTTGGTTCTTTAGTTGTATGCCTAATAAGCCATCTACTGGACCAGTTCGTCTGCGCCTATTTTAAGTCATTTGCCAGAGATATTTTGTCGAAATAATATAAGGCAAACTTCTCGTCTTGTAGCCACTTGTGGTTCTCAAATTTGCGACGCACAAAATGTTATCTTTTTGCCAAAAATGATCTTCAGCTGCATCAAGAGAGTAACGATGCTGTCAGCAAATAGTGCTGGACGGGAC
Source organism: Lordiphosa fenestrarum (assembly GCA_035044985.1). Classification (NCBI taxonomy): domain Eukaryota; kingdom Metazoa; phylum Arthropoda; class Insecta; order Diptera; family Drosophilidae; genus Lordiphosa; species Lordiphosa fenestrarum. The sequence goes on from JAWNNO010003230.1 coordinate 26,408, forward strand.
AATAGCCACTTTTTTGCCTTTTCCTTGAGGCGCGCGCAGATTAGAGAGAGAGAGACTCTTGTGAGTAATTGACGTGTTTTTTTGTGCTCCGCAACAATTAATTTCTTGTGTCGTTTAACGTGCCAATTTTGTCGCAAATCTAACGTAATTATTTTTATTAGCATTGCCCGCTATCGGTTTGTGCTTTTCTTTTCAGTTGTGCATCTAAACATTGCTAATTTAGCAAATTTTATTATTGCGGCGTCTGTGCTGTGTATTTTGTTAGTGTTTTTGATTTACTTGCTGAGCAACTCCCCCTCTTTACACAGGTTTGTGTGTGCGACCGCTTGTGCATATTCTTTTCTTTTTGTGCTTCACTCCCACTCAGCTTTGTTGTTGCTCTGCTCTCAAAGCTAAGAACGCTCGCTATCGAACTGCGCTCTGTGGGTGTTTTTGTTTTTTTTTTTGATTTCTTAAATACGCGCTTTGCTCCGCTTTCCCTTTAGTTTTGAGACCCTCTGATAAATTTGGTGCATTATGTCGTGCTGCAAAAAGGCCTGCACATTTAAGAATGCAAGTGAGTCGCAACAACTTCGGTTTGTTACCTGGTGGTTGTGCAACAATAGTATGCATATTAAATGTGCTGGGCTAAGTGGACGTGATCTGGACAAAGTTTACTCGCCTAAAAAGGATTGTGGTGCTTTGAATTGGTCATGCCCTTTGTGCGCTGAAAAACAATTTAATTTCTCGCGGATGTTCATCGAAGTGAAAAATAAATTTGACAAAATGCACAAACTAACTAAGCATCTCGCAAGTGAGTTTCTCGCCAGTTCCGAGATGCTAAGTGAGTATAAGTTCGAGTCACCACCCTCGCGTCGGTTAGAGCCTCAATTTTTAGATGTGCCACCACCCGTGTCCGGCAACTCGAACCAATTTTCACCCAATAGTATCGAAAGGTCGCCAACAATTTTATTGTCTGTCTCACCAGGCAATATGCTTGATTTGTCTCCTTTCCCCTCCCCGAATCAAGCTGTTGGCAGTCTTTTAGATAAACCTCCTGTCCGTAGATTCGAGCAGCCTCCAATAGCGTCGCCTGAACCTACTGGCAATGTCTCTGTCTGCGTTCCCATTCCTCCTCAACCTCCTCTACTGTCCGTGATAGCACCGCGTAAGCAAGTATTTGTGTCTAGGTTGTCTCCGGAAACTACTTCCGAGTCAATTGCAGCATACATTGTGAGCAAATGCTCACCAAGTGTTTCTATTTCAAAGTTCAGTTTTGCTCAACCCCGTGATATAGCTTCGTTTAAGTTTAGTGTTCCGTCTGAATCATTTCCAATCACATGTGACCCAGCATTCTGGTTGCCAAATATGATTGTGCATGCGTTCAGGCAAAAAAATCCTATGTGGCCGATGCCAGTCAACTTGCCCTAATTTAGTTCATCCTCACGTGTAGCGTCTACTAGGGTTTCAAAAAACTAGTTCCGTCCGTCTGTCCTCTCATTGCCTATCAAAACGTTAGGGGCCTTTTATCTAAGCTCCATACGTTATTTTTGAATAGTGCATCTTTTGAATTTGACATAGATGCATTTTCAGAGAGTTGGTTAAAATCCTCAATTTCTGATTGTGAAATCTTGTCAAATGATTTTTTTATCTATCGACATGATCGACCAGATCGCAAAGGAGGTGGTGTACTGATCGCAGTTAAGACCAGCCACAATTCCGAACTGATCATTGTTAATAAGCCTTTGGATGTTGAATTTGTAGCCGTAAAGGTAACTTTTCCATTATTTTTTTTATTTATTACTTGTTCTTATATCCCACCTTCGTCCGATATTGAATTTATATGCACCATGTAGCCTGCATTAAAGATGTTTTAGCCCACTTACGGGACATTGACACATTGGTTGTTGTAGGTGATTTTAACTTGCCTAACATCACATGGTCAAATCCTAATGGGTCGATTTACCTTGTACCATCAGTACAGCATGATTTTTTAGATTGTTTTCTTGGTATGTCTCCGTTTCAAATTAATCCTGCACAAAACAATTTAAATAAACTGTTAGATCTTATTTTTGTCACTGATAGCACCAATGCCAGTGTCTCTAGGTCCCCCCTCTATCACTACCCGAAGATTCTTACCATCCAACACTGTAAGTCTCGCTTTCAATATTTGCACCTGCCCCTTCAAATTCAAAAATCCCCAATATACCTCGTCGTTGCTTCCGTAAAGGAAACTTCACTTTGCTAAGTCAACTCATTTGTGCAACAGACTGGTCTCCATTGTACAATGCGGTTGATTTGGATTTTGCTATTACCTTTTTCTATGAGTCTATTAATTCTCTCTTAGATATCTGCATTCCTAATAGCGTCGCTTCCACCGCGTCACTTAATCCCCCTTTGTACTGTCCTAGGTTATCAAATTTGAAAAATATTAAATCTAGATGCTTTAAAAAGTATAAACGTACTGGTTCTGCGATTGATTTTTCTAAATATTCTATAGCAAAATCTAACTTTTCACTTTTTAACTCCGAGTGCTATAACAATTATCTTGCTCGGTGCAAAATTCAATTCGCACAGGATCCAAAACAATTCTATAGCTCTGTGAACTCTAAGCGAAGATCTTCTTCTTTACCTTCCTCTTTTTTCTGGGTAACCAAAAGGCTGGCAATGATTCCACAGCTGTTGACTTATTCGCTGATTTCTTCCAATCAACTTATTCCTCTGCCCAATATGCGAACACTTCTTATCCTTATAACATTACTTCTTCCAACTCTATATGCGATCCCGAAATTTCCGAAACTTCTCTTCTTTCATTTTTAAAATCACTAAAATCCTCATTTTCTCCCGGGTCTGACAACATTCCTAGCTGTGTGCTCAAAGAGTGTTCTAGTTCTTTATGCAAACCTTTGCTAAAGCTTTTCAATCTATCACTCAAGTCGTCTGTCTTCCCATCTCATTGGAAAGAATATTACATTATTCCTCTCCATAAAAAAATAAAAAAATATTTCAAATTACAGAGGCATTGCTATGCTTTCCGCCATTCCGAAATTGTTTGAAGAGATTATAACCTCCACATTGCAGCATTACTGTAGATCTATTTTGTCACCTTTCCAGCATAGTTTCATAACGAACCCGATCAAGATCCCGAGAAAAATATTGTAATAAACTAGAGTATACCTTTACAGTAACGTAACGCCCTCTTTTAGTTGCACGGATGTAGCTCGCCGATGCCAGGGTCTGTCACAGATATTATTTGATTCTGGTACACTTGGCTCTTTCGTTTGCTATAATCGTTCACCCACCCAATGAATAGACAGGGATGATCAAAGGTATACTCTAGTTTATTACAATATTTCTCTCGGGATCTTGATGTCGGATGCCGTGCGTAGCTCTTGGAGGATCAGGCTGGATTGATCGGGTTCGTCTGGATCCTTGCCGGGGGAGCCACCTCAGTGACCGGGAGCCGCTCCAAGCCTTGCGGTGTTGGAACGCGCGTACCCGCGTGTGTCGTGGCTGTACCCTACCGGATGCAGTGCGTCAATCTATTGGACCAGGCCAGGAGCCGATTCGTAAACCGCACAACCTGGGGCTCGCGTCCACCGCCGATTCGTAAACCGCACGGTGGGAGTCGGACTGGGCAAGCGTCGGTGCTATTCAACCGGGAATCGCGTCCAGACACAGATGCCGATTCGGAAACCGCACATCCGGAGCCAACCAAAGCCGATTCGTAAACCGCACCTTGGTTCCTTGGTGGGAGGCGCGTCGTAGCCGATTCGGAAACCGCACTACGGGAATGCCAGACGTAGAAGTGGTAGTTGGTACTTACTAATTGATCTGCTACTCCAAGATGTTGACTCGACCGATGCCGCGCACTAAGTGAAGTGCCAGAGCGATCGGGCTCTTCTTTTATAGGCAGCTGAGTGCTGCTGGCGTCGGCTGCGCAGTCGATGAAAATCATCGATAGGCCTATCGTCAGCTGTTAGCCATCGATAACTGTCATGGCGGCTTGTTCCCAGCTGTTGAGCTATCGATGGGTGTTTAGTTGGGCGCGCGCCTGCCTATGATTTGAATGTTGGCGCGCGTCCGCCTATGATTTGAATGTGGGCGCGCAGTTTGAATCTTTATTAACTTAAATTCTAATTATGTTGTGCTTCGTGCGGCTTTGCTTTTGAACTTAATAATAATAATTTGATCGATTAAATGTTTGCGCTTCGTGCGGCTTAGATAAATGATAACATAATAATTTAACCTATTAAATGTTTGCGCTTCGTGCGACTTGGACAAATGAAATGGACGTAATGTTGCGCGCCTCTTGGGGCGTCGCAATACCGATGAGCTTATTTTATCTTTCAACAACCCGATTCATTCTATAGGATTGCAAGATGATCTTAACTCCTTGCAGTCTTGGTGCTTGGTAAATCATTTGCATCTGAATTGCTCCAAGTGCATGTTTATGACTTTCCATCGATGCAAACCATTTCTGGTTTCCTATACGATTGGTAATGAACCGTTGCAACGTATTTCGTCTGTCGTTGATCTTGCAATTCTGTTTGTCCCCAAATTGAGTTTTAATCACCATAACTCCACTATTGTTAACAAAGCGAATGGTGTACTTGGATTCATTAAACGTTGGCCAAAGGAGTTTAATGATCCCTACACCACTAAACTCCTTTATGCAGCTTTAGTCCGTCCCGTGCTAGAATACTGTTCATCCGTATGGTGTCCGCAGTATAAAAAGCATGTTGATCGTATTGAATCAGTTCAGAAACAATTTTTGCTTTTTGCCCTTCGTGGCCTAAATTGGGACCTTAACCTCCGTTTGCCATCGTACTCCAGAAGACTCTTGCTTATAGACCTTCCTTCGCTAGCTAACCGTAGAACAGTTTTAGGTGTTTCATTTCTTCACAAGATAATTATCGGTGATGTAGATTCATCTGAACTCTTACGTCGCCTTAACTTCTCTGTTCCTTCTAGGCCAACCAGATTATGCCCAGCATAATCAATTTCGGGTTTTATGTCAAGACTACAACGATCTTTATCACCTCCTCTCAACAGATCTCTCTCTCTTCTCCTTAAAAAGGTCCCTTAACACTTATCTCCGTGAAAATCTCTGACCACTCCCAGCTGTGAATAGGGGCATAGCTTGCCGGACTGGCTAATAAATCTTCCCCCACCGGGTCAGAGATTTTTCGGTTATCCTTTTAGTTTTATTTTAATATATTTTTAATTTGTAATTTTCTATTGTTGGTCACTCTTCCATTTTATCTTTAATTATAGTTTTATGCCTTTATTCCTCTATGTATTTGTAAGACTGCATTTTCTTATTCTTTTTTTCTTACCTCTTCACATCTCTTCAGGCCTGTTCCGGGCTTCACATAGTTTATTAAACTTCAAATGAAATTAAATTCGAATTGTTTTTCTTTTGACAACTCGCTGAACTTAATCAGTTGGATGAAACAATCAAAATACAAACTCTGCAATAGCTTAATATAGCTGTTTAATGTCTCGGTTTAATTTAATAGCACTTAATGAAAATTACGAACTTACATCTGATTTCACATGCTCCAAGCAATGGGAATTCAAATCGAGTAATTATATCAAATTATGAAAACCAGAACAGGTAGCCAAGTCGAAATAGAGAAAATTTAATGTAAGTGAATAACTGAACATTCCTGTATATTTTTTAAATGGTTTTGTTAGCTCTAATATCGACTCTGACCACAACAGGCTGTGAATCGGGGCATAGCTGGCCGGACCGGCAAATAAAAATCCCCCACCGAGTGGGAGTCGTTATTAGTTTATTTTGTAATTTTGTTAGGCTTTCTTTTTTAAGCCTCCTTAGTAAATAAGCCTTTTTATAACGTGTTTACAAATTTGTTGACAGCCTTTGTTTGTCGACTATTAATAAATAAATAAATAAATTAAGACAAATAAATAAATTAAGAGGGACTACAGCAACGGCAAACACTCATTAATGTCGCTTTCGCCATTGGAGTCTGGTAAAAAGTCTTTTGCAATGTTGGGATCGACTTCAGATGTTTTTGCCCGCGACGCAACATTTTCACAACCCAAATTTGCCATTAGTTCATGTTGATTTGGGTTGTCGTTTACATTGCTGTTGATAGTGTGACCAGTCACTGAATTTTGTATAATGCTCGGTTAAGCAATTCTTCCTTCAGCTTTGCCACTTTCGCATTTGTGCTCAGCGTTGGCGCTTTCGTCATTGAAGTCAGCATTGGGAACTCCATAATCGTAGGCTTCGGCGGAAACATCGTCGGCGAAATTGTTGCTGGCTGCAGCGTGCTTGACTTTCGTCGGAGTCATTGTTGTTGTTACTGGCTCCCGCTTGGTTAATTTCACCATGTCCAGAGAGATGGGCGGCAATATAGCCGAATATAATTTAGTCCCATACATGCTGACGTCGATGGAGAACTGGGAGGCAACTTGCGACTTCGCAGCTACAATTATGGCAACCCTTCGGAGACTGGATACGCATCGTAAAATCAGGGAGTAGGCGGGTCATCAAATCTTCGAAGCAATGCCTTGCGGCCGTCCCGCAGGTTTATGATGTTTCTGTCAAACTTTCTGTTTTCAGTTGTCCCAAAGTGATCATATGTATATAGTTGATAAAAAAAAGGCCTTACATGATGAGTCTTTCCGACTTGCTGATGCTGTTTTGTCTTTAAGGAGACCAATAAGGACTTTACTTTGTGTTAATAGGTTTTGTTTCCAGCCTCCCCGTTCTCTTTTTAGGGTTTGTGTTGCTGGTATTTTTGTTAAAAGCGCTTCTTGTTCTCAAGCTCTTCCTAACTTTTTTTGCCAATTGCCTTGCTTTGTATTCGGCAATAGTGATGGGCTTTGGCCCATCAGCAGGGCATGATTCTACAGGGTTGCCCATATTCGACGGACCCATGTTTTTTTTAAAAAAATCAAAGAAAAATTTAAAAATTTGGCGGTTGGCAATCTTAATCATTTAATTTGTTCCAAGTAGATTTGTTTACATCAATTTTTGAATATGATATCTCTCAAATGGCCGCCTCTGGCGTTGATGGCGTATTGTGCCCTTTTTGCAGCATTTTCCATCGTTTTCGCCAACATTTCGGCCGGAATAGCGGCTATTTCTTCACGAATGTTGTCCTTGAGCTCTTCTACGGTCCTTGGCTTGTTAACGTAAACCTTTGACTTCAAATATCCCCACAAGAAGAAGTCAGGCGGCGTCAAATCGGGCGAACGCGGTGGCCAGTCCAAATCACCACTTTTCGACATCAAACGGCCCGGAAACAATTTCTTCAGAAAATCGATTGTTATGCGACTTGTGTGCGGTGGAGCGCCGTCTTGTTGAAACCAGAACTGCCTCATACGCTTTCGACGAATAATTGGCATCACAAAATTGGTCATCATGTCGCGATAACGCTCCTGGTTGATGGTAACAGCATGGCCATTTTCATTTTGGAAGAAAAACGGCCCAATGACCGTTTTCGCACTAACGCCGCACCAAACTGTGACTTTTTCGTCATGAAGAGGCACTTCTTGAATCTCCTGAGGATTTTCAGTGGCGTAAATACGGCAATTTTGCTTATTTACGGTCCCATTCAATGTGAAATTTTAATTTTTTAAAAGCACGTTGAGTTTTCACAATTGACTTGTTCTGTTGAATGTAAATTTCAACTATTTCAGAGCGCTCGCGTGGCGTGTATTGTTCCATGGTAAAAATCTGCTTGGACTGACGCTTCAAACGCGGTATGTCATTAAGCGATCTGACATCTCTGTCAAAAGTTATGGCGTTGCCAGATGGGTCCGTCGAATATGGACAACCCTGTATAGCTTCTTGGAGCGTAGGTCTATCTGTCTGTTTATTTGGGGTTGCCTGCGTAAAATCTATCTGTTCTAAGCCTGTTTTCATTATATATTAATTGTTTTTATTAATTTTTTATTTTTTTTTTTCATAGCATGAATGAATGAACTATGAGGTTTATCGAGGTCGTTAGCTCGACTTAGATACCTCTTTTTGATTGATTTCTTATGAATCGAATAAATTTTAAGCGAGGTATTGGCAGCAACCAGTACAACAAGTATCAATAGTAGAAAATAGATGAAGTCTAGGTGTGGAGTGTGATCCACAATTTCAATTTCATTTACGACTTTAGCGGTATTGCCCGTCGCTTTTGATTGGGTTTTACCCATATTAATTTTCCTTACTTATGTTATGTAAAAAGATTAATCGTGTTGTTTAAGGAGGTATGGACTTATGAATGTTTCACACAATACAGTTTAGAAAGGGAAGTCTACAATATTATATTTACACTGTATTGTGTGTTTTAGTAATGAAAGATGGGTGTGTGTGCGTACCCAGCATGCGCTTTTGGGGTACTAAAAAAAATTGCGAAAATTCTATTTCTAGCATCGCATTTTGAGGGAAACCAGTGTTGAGCGGACTTTGCTGCGCTGTCGGTCTTCTTGCTGAAATTGGTTATGGAATTGTCAATCGATGGTGCAGTGGGCGGCCTATATACCCACCGCACGTTTCCCTTTGTTGGCAAAGTGGTTTAACCCTTGCTTCCTTTTTCGCTTCGTTTGTTTGTCTGCTTGGAGTTTTTTGCAATCGGTGTCTAGCGTTGTCGACGTATCTTCCTTCTCGCTGTCCACAACCTGGTGGCGGTTGCGTTGTTGTATTTGTGTTGGTCTCACTTCTCATATTGTAGGATAAATTGTCTCTTTTATATATTATATACATAACTTGTTGTTGGTTTTTGTTTCCTTGAAGTTACACACATGTACGTTCATTTGACACGTGTTAAGGTAATATATCGCATTGTTTGCTTTCTGTTTTGTTTTTATTTTTGACAGTTTATCCCGAAGATTGAAGATTTTTTCCACGATCGCCGTGTAATAACTTGTTTATCAAACACACTATAATATTTATTTAACGGCTTGTAAGAAAGTTATCATCGAGTTGCGCAAGGCAGAGCCGACATGGTCTCTGCCAAGCGATGAATTAAAACGGACTGAATTAATGTCTTAAAAATGCTTTTGCATATCTAGCGAGTGGCGGACACATACATTTGTTTATAAACACAGTATGTGTACGCTACACTACATCGATCTGTATCACCCTCCCCTCAACAGATCTCTCTCTCTCTCTTCTCCTTAAAAAGTCCCTTTACACTTACTACCGTGAAAATCTCAGACCACTCCCAGCTGTGAAAAGGGGCATAGCTTTCCGGACTGGCTAATAAATCTACCCATACCGGTTCAGAGATATTTCGGTAATTCAACTATTTTTATTGTTGTATGCATTTTTTTTTTGGCTTATCTTTTATTTTAATTTTTAATTAGGGCTTTATGCCATTTCTTAACTTTACTTCACTATCGGGCCTGTTCCGGTTTTCACTTTCGACAAAATTTGTCGAATTCGAATTTGGTGAAGTGGTTGTTGTATAAAATTTATAAATTAAATCGGCATAAAACCTTTCATTTTGAGTTCATCCTATTAGGTAGTTCCGGCTGACCCCAGATGGGGTCGCACATAGACCTTAGGGTCCTTAATGAAAAGGAAAGGAAGTACAAATTTTAAGGTTTGATACAGATTACCTTGATTGTTCACCAAAAAATGACACATGTATTAAATTCGAATTCACTAATGTTAAAACCGGCACATGCCAGTATATATCTTTTTTCTACATAAGACTTTTATTTATTTTTTTCGCCTTTGTATTTGTAAACATGCATTTCTTTAATTCTTTAATGTGCTTTAATATAGCTGTTTAAAATTTCGATATATTTTAATGGCATCTTATAAAAATTTGCGAATTTACTTTTGAATTTACAGCCTCCAAGCAATGTGAATTCAAGTCGAGTAATTTAATGGGATTAATGGGAAACGAGAACAGGTAGCCAAATCGAAATCGAGCAAATTTAGTGTAAGTGAAAACCTTAACAGGCTGAATACTGCAGGCAGTGAATCGAGGCATAGCTGGCCAAAGTATACTTTTGGGGTCATTTATGTTAACTTGAAAGTTATTCAATTAGCACACTAAAAAAGAATACTAATAAGCCGATCTGTGCTCAGCAGGGACCGTAATCATTATAAGTTTTACTATAAAAATTATAAAATAATGATAATTTTTCAATTTTTATAGATTTACCCACAAAATATTGATTAATTTTGAGTTATACGTACAACTCAATCAGTAATCATTATTTTTGAGCAAAAAAATAGAACTCATGAAATAATGATTATTCTTTGAGTTTTATTTTTTGCTCAAAAAATAAAACTCAAGTTGTTTTTTCGACATTTTCTTAGGGAATAATCCTAAAAATTATATATATTCCTACTCAGTAAATCTAGACAAACCATAACAATCCATTTTTATATTCAAAAAAAATTCTCATAAAAAAATTTTGTTTTTTTAAAAAACAATATAGTTTTTTTTTATTTGTACACATGTATATATTATTTTTATTTGAAATTTCTTTTATTTATTTACTATTTAATTTTACAAAGAGTAATTTTTGCAACGACTCTTTAGAGAGGTTGCACCTCAGATCTGATAAAATCAACCTGAGGGCAGAAAACGCCCTTTCGACGCTGACCTGCGTTGCGGGAACCGAATGTACAATTTTGGCCAGTCTATATAAATTGGGATATCGAAACTTTGTTTTTTCCCAATATTCCATTATATTTGAATTAACATGAATTGGTTTCGGGCTAAAGTTGTCAATTTCATAATAGGCTTTTTCCAAATTCTTGTCAACAGTTTCATCTGCCTCTTCGTCATCGGAATTCACCTCGATAGAATTAAGAAATTCATTTAACAGAGAACAGGTACTTGACTCCTGTAAGAATTCTCTATTCTCCGCCTGGGAAGATGTTGAAGCCTGCGAGTTGACTGTGCATGGGATTCGTACGTGGTCAATCTAAATAAATATTATAAAATTAACACACCATATGAAAATACGATAGATATTTACTAACGTTTTGGTCCGTATTATGTATCCTTAGCATAAGCTGTTTAAGGTGAACCCTAGCGAGCATAAGAGTCAAGGGAGTCTGCAGCAGCACTCTTCTAATTCTTGGATCTAAGTAAATGCTGCAGACAACCACATGATTTTCCAGTAAGGCCTTCTCTCTATTTTGGATGCACTGGTGTAATTTTGTGCTGTGCAAATATGTTGTTGCGCTGACTGCAAGTTTGAGCTCCAACCACAGCTTTTAAAAATCACACATGTACAATTGCGTGCTCTGCAATTTCAGCGTTGCCAAGTACACCGGTTGTAATGTCCGCACGAGTGATTTGATCTCATCTCATTCAGATGGAGTCATCTTAATTGCACTACTTAGGTACTCGCCACAGAAGTCTTCATACTTTACCAATGTGTCTAGCATTGTATATGTCGAATTCCATCGAGTAGCAACATCCAGCTCTGGCCTTGGCAATGACTTAGCCATAATTAAAGATCTTTAAAATTCAAAATTAATTATTTGTTTTAAATATAAAAATGGCTTTAAAAAACGCACCTGTATGATGAAGTTCTTAAAGTCTTCACGATTTTCCGTGCTTTCTCAATAAACGCGAGGGAATCCACTTGTTTAAAAAAATCATGCACAGCAAGCTGCAGGGTATGTGCAGCACATTTTATGGATGATATTGAAAATACCTTAACATCCTTTAGCAGTGCCTCATAATCCAAACTCTCATCTGCGTTATCAGACCCGTCTGAGGCATCTTCTGACGCCGAGCCGTCACTTATGAGCTCTACTGCCTTGAGCATGTTACGCCCATTGTCAGTTGTGATTGCGTAAATTTGTTCTTTTTTTTTATATTAAAATCATTCAAAATATTTTGTATATGGGCGCACAAATTTTGAGATGTGTGTGATTTTTGTAGCTCAATAAGTCCAAGAGTCCTCACACAAATTTCACTGCCAACATAATATTGGACATTTATGCCTAAAACTCCACGATTCAGTCTAGTGGCTGTGTCCATTTTAAGGCAAATAATTCTTTTAGATAGTGCAGCAACGATTTCTGATTTGATTTTATCGTACTTTTCGTCCGCCAACTCGTTCGCATATTCTTTGTTGTGATGCTCAACCAAATGCCGCTTGAGATTGCACACATAATTTCCTTTGAATTTGGCTTTACATATTTTACACTCCGAAATATTATTTTCTTCATGACAAGTAAAAAACTTCCGCGAAACACAATTACTCTTGCGACCCATAATAACAACGCGATAAGAATGATCAAAACAAATTATGCATCAATTCGACTGAGATTTGGCTAAAGACAGACCTACAGTGATTTTATATCCTTAACCCATGAAATGGGTAAATAGGGTATAATGGTTTTGTGCAAATGTACATATGTGACGGACAGAAGGAAGCATCTCCGACCCTTATACATATATATATTCTTGATCAGCATAAACAACCGAGTCGAAATAGCCATGTCTGTCTGTCTGTATGAACGCGCCGATCTCAGAGACTATAAGAGCTTGAGACTTCAAACTTGAAACTAAAGCTCTCCTATACCATGAGAAGAACAAGTTTGCTTCAAATTATCGGTAACACCTTTCGTTTCCGAAATACACATGTGATCGATGAATGAATAATGAATGAATATTTGAAAAAATTTGATCAAAAACGGTTAAGAAACACCGGAGCTATCGAAGTTCGAAGTTTGGTCATATTGGACAGCAGCTGCAAGCACAATAGGAACACGAGTTCTTATCTTTTGGCGCAGCATTTACAAAATAAGCTGCTGATGTTGTTTCTTAACTCACTTGCAGAATTTGGCTGGCCACCACTGTTAATAGTACTAACTTACTACTCACATACTAATAGCACTAAATATGTATATGTAAAAATTAATTAATAGTTAAGAAAACAAAATTTTTTTATGAGAATTTTTTTTGAATTTAAAATGGATGGTTATGGATGGATGTTATGGTTTGTCTTGATTTACTGAGTAGGAATATATATAATTTTTAGGATTATTCCCTAAGAAAATGTCGATAAAACAACTTGAGTTTTATTTTTTGAGCAAAAAATAAAACTCAAGGAATAATCATTATTTCATGAGTTCTATTTTTTTGCTCAAAAATAATGATTATTGATTGAGTTTCAAGTATAACTCAAAATTTATCAATTGTTCGTGAGTAAATCTATAAAAATTGAAAAATTTTAAATCATAGTGAAAATGCATAAATGAGCCTTAAAGATGAATATTGGTATATTTCTCGCTGTCCCAAAGATATTATAAGTGAAAGATTTATTTATTCAAAAAAAAACAAATAATCATTATTTGCAGTCCCTGGTGCTCAGAAATACGCGAATAACTTCGTCAAACGGTAACCATACTTATTTAACCAACATTTGACTAACGAAGATTAAATGTATTACTATAATAAAATCTAAGAAAAAATAGCTTGGAGGAATATTGTTAAACCAGTGGTGGTTAAAGTTTAAATTTACAAAAAAAAAGGTTGAAATACTAGATCTGTATATCGTATCTATCAGACATCGCGTTACATATCTGAAAGCATTGATTAATATACACTAGAATCTTCTCGTCACTATCGGAACTAACAAGATTATATAAAATCAGATGGTCCATTCGCGAGTTTTTTCAAGTTAAGTGAGCAAAATGAGCACTAAGCGGGTTTTGGTCGATATCTTCAGATTTTGGTGGTCCCCGAGGAAAACCGAGTATGAGGAAGTGCTATGACCGACATGCTCTACTGCGTACGCTAGGTCATTTCCCAGGATCTTGCACTTTTGTGAAATTTGTAGCACTGTGTAATGTTATGTTGGAGGGAGTTGTGTATAAAAAGAGCTACTCCTCCAAACGCGTTCGGAGAGGTGTTGTTGTGGTAAAGGGTGTAGTTTAAGGGGGTTGGGAAGGTACGGTGACTGTTGATGTTAGTTTCTTGGGGTGAAATAATTTTGGGAGATATGTTTTTTATTACTATTTGTAACTCATCATATACTACGTTTATGCTAGCAATATCACGGTTTTTTAAAATCACGCTTTTAAAAATGCGCCTGCTTATGCTGTCATATAAAAAACACGATATTTCTACAGTGAGATGCCAACTATGTAAAAAATCATAGTTTTTCTCAAAAACCATAGTCAAAATTCGTGTGTAGCAAAAAATCATGATTTTGTGTTTATGCTTGTATTTTTTGGAAAAATCATGATCTGAAACCATGGTTTTTTGCAAACCGTTTATGTTCCATTGAAGAATCTTAATAGACATTAAAGGATTTTGGTTGGGTATAAACATTAATGAGTCATGAATAAGGGTATATAAAGGGTGATTTTTTAAGAGATATAGGAAAGTTTTTCAAAAAAAAAACACATAAAATTCAGAAAAATGCATAAAATCTTTATTTGAATCGATAGTACGGTCCATATAATTTAAAGTTTGGAGATTATTTCATGCAAATGTTGACCGTGACTGCGCCTCAAATGGTCCATCCGCTTAGTCCAATTTTGGCATTCTCCATCCAACATTTCGGCCGGTATCTCACGACTAAATGCTTCAATGTTGTCTTCCAATGCTTCAATTGAAGCGGGCTTGTCTGTATAGACATAAGCTTTAACATAGCCCGATCTAGGCGGCCAATTGACCGGTCCCAAACGTGAAATAAAATGTTCACCGAACTCGCCTCTCAATAAGTCCATTGTTGCGCGTGCTGTGTGGCATGTGGCACCGTCTTGTTGAAACCACACGTCATGCAAGTCAAGCCCCTGCATTTTGGGCAAAAAAAAGTTAGATTTCATCTCACGGTAGCGCTCACCATTCACAGTTACGTTACGATTCGCATCATTTTTCAAGAAGTACGGTCCAATGATGCCACCAGCCCATAAACCGCACCAAACTGTGACTTTTCTAGATACATTGGTGGCTTTTGCAATGCTTCTGGCTCATATTCACTCCAAAATCGACAATTCTGCTTATTTACGTACCCATTGAGCCAAAAATGAGCTTCGTCGCTGAACACAATTTTTCGCGCGATCAACTTTCTTAACAGAGCACGCATTTTGATAATAAAATTCAATAATTTGCAAGCGTTGTTCGTTTGTAAGACGATTCATGGTTTAATTATAAACCAAACTGAAGATGTTTGACAGTGAAACAAATCACGAATCGTGCGTGAGCTGTTTACACCAGTGTTGCCAAAAAGATAATAGCTAAAAAATCACCCTATATATATCGATCAGTATATGAATTCTCAGTAGATTTGGTTCCGAACAGATCCCCGTCACTGATGAAAGTAAAGTGAATTTATTGGAGGGAGTGTATGTAAGGACGATATCAGGACGTAAGTCTGATGGAGAATTTTGCGGACGGAAGTTCAATTCTTCTACTATCGACTGTTATGAGATCATTCATTTACAGACACCCCCTCTGTACTTGTTCTTATGTTTTTGGGTGTTAAGATCAAGGCTGCAAACCTCAAAAATTTTTTAGGAGGTTCGGTCAAGCGTTTCGAACCCATTGTAAAATAAAAGGTTCGGTTCGCGGACCGGTTCTTGGAACCCCTGAACCCAAGGTTCTGGTTCGAGCCTTGGTTCGCTTGCACTTAAAAGAATAGTTAGACTTTTGATTTATTAATACGTTGAAAATTAAACATATATGCCTTCTAGCCATATGCTTAATTATAATGATCATTACTTAAGTTATTTCAATTATCAAATCCATTAGGTGACATTAACAGCTTTTAGAAACTGCTTAGTTTTAGTTAATTAAAATTATATCTTCCAGGAGCTGTTTATCTATACTAGCTCATAAATCAGAAGGAATAAACTTAAGTGTTAAAAGTGCTCGTTCAACTAATACCTGAGTTGCTGGTACAGCTAGTATAGTAAAATCAATATTTTTTAAGTCTTCGTTATTATGACCTTTCAAAAATTTTAAAACATTTATAGATGCATGTTATACTTAGGAGCCTGAAACCTTTCGTTAGATTTGGGATTTGGAAATTCATATAAGGGGTCAACAAAATTCAGTTCATTTGGGACAACCGAGAAGTAAATAACAAAAACCCGGAGCTTTACAGATGTGATGTTGGACAATTTTCAAAGGAATCTATAACATTATTCACAGATTTTATATATGCTATTTTTTAATTGCTTTCATAAACTTCTCGTCTTCGCAATCAGACATTGAGTCATTTATTGTCAAATATTAAAACTCTCATCAATCATTTTTTTTTTGGCGCTTTAGCACATCTGCAATGTGCTGCTTTGCAACTTGTTTTTGGTCAGAAGTAAGCAAAGTTTGAAAACTTGGGTATAAGAACACAGCAGCCAATATTGGAACAGAGCTCATAACAGAATTACGTTTGTCGAGGCACTTAAAGAGTAATAAACAATGTTTTGCTGGAAAAAGTGGTCCGGTTCGGGCTCAGGTTTGCGAAGTCAAAAATGTAAGCCGCCTGGTTCATGGTCCAGTTCGCGAACCCAAAAAAAACAGATCCGAACCGGTTCTCAGAGGTTCGGTTCCGGACCGGTTTGCAGCCTTGGTTAAGATACCATTCGGAAGTCGTCATCGAATTCATTATCAATAGGTTTCTTTTCGAGGTGTTTGGATCTACTCTTGGTTGATTTAGATAGATTTGTAGAGGTATTTTTGGCTTAAGGGTTTGATTTCAGGGAATTGGGAGTCTTATTGAATAGCTAAAGCTTGTTTTCGGGGAAATATGGTGGGCTAGCGGGTTTTCCTGGTGGAATACTTTTCCCGACGTTGGCTGATGTGGTTGGAGTATCTTGGTTGAGATCGCTGTAGTTTATGATGTTGCGATTGGAGGAGGTTCCTGGCATTGAAGGAGAAACTTGGGTAGCTGTGGCTGAAGCGTTGGTTTTGGGAAGCTCGTGGCGTTGTTCATAAATAAAGCGGGCGGTCTTGAAGTCTGACTTTTCAGTAATTTTGATTGCTAGAATTGCTTTGTGCTTATGCTCTACTAATTTGGCTTCCTTACAAATGATGCATGTGGAGTTATGGGCGCATGGGTCTTCTGGGTTTTCATTGTTGTGTGTCGGTGAATTGTTGTTGAGGCATTGTTGTGGGGTAATGCATTATTGGGTTAAGAAGCCAAGACGGCCACATTTGCGGCATCTACGTGGTAGTTCGTATCCAATTTTTATTGATGAAGTACCTTCACTTGGGGTGTTAAAGGTTAATATAGAGCGCCCAGTTTCGACGAAGACCTCCTGTAGTTTTTTTGTTATATTGCGGCATTCCATGACGTTTTGGTAGTTAAGTTCGTTGATACTGATTTCTTCGGGTATGTGGCGTAGTGCGTTGGAGTAGATAACTCCTTAAGAAGAATCGAGGGTATTGTGTTCAGAGACGGTGGCTTCAATGTTGTTGCAGAGGGATACTAGTTTTACGAGGTTTACTGCTTGTGTTAGTGTTTGATTTTAATTAATTTGGAGCCATTGCCCTGGAAGGTACATGACTCAACTTCACCATTCATTCACCAACGTGTTTTTTTTTTTTTTTGAGAAATGGGCTGTCGTGGGACGTAAGATTTCTTTAATGTTAATGCGTGTCATAATTAAATATTAAGGTCCGATCGTTTTTAGTTTTCTTGAATTGTCTGGCACGACACACAGTTGAAGCTGGGTTTTTGCTTTAGTTCTGTCTGGTGGTTCACCCATTGTTGTTGCTGCTATGAAGCGCTAAGAGTTTAGCGGCGGTGTCTTATCAGTTTATGTTGTTTTGCTTGTTAAACTTGTAAATGTAATAATTTTTGTGTGTTTGGGTTTGTGTTGTTGTTGGTTTGTTAGAACTTTCCGTATGCACGACTGATTGTAGTGAGAGTTGGAGAGTGACTGCCCATAAAGAATATACACTTTTGATCAGCATCAACAGCCGATTCGATATAGCCATGTAAGTCTGCCGGTAAGAATGCAAAGATCACAGAGATGGAAAGAAATAGAGGTTTAACTTGTATGGGACAAAATCTTCCTATACCTGAAGGCAGACTCATTTTTTTTTTTATTTTCATGCATATACAGGGTGCGCCATATAAAGTGTCGGTATGGCAACACTGAATAAATATAAAAACAAACAACCGATTGCTATATGTTGATCTTGTTCCTTTAATTTGGTCCTGTACAATTTATTTCGACTACTTTTTGAACACAACATCAATCAAGTGGCCACCTTTATTGGCCACAACAAAATGTGCCCTTTTTGCGGCATTTTGGTTTTGGCGCAAACGCCGGCCCAAACAGTCACTTTTTGATAGTGTAAAAGTATTTCATGGATGCGGTGTGGATTTCCCGTGCCCCATATTCGACAATTTTGCTTATTAACACCACCAGAAAGCGTGAAATGGGCCTCATCGGTCATCAAAATTTGTTGAGTTGAGTTAGCACAATTGAACGATTATTTTCGATGAACAGCGTCACTATTTCGGCACGTTGTTTTGGTGTGAAGCGTTCCATGGTCAAAATTGTACTAGATTGATGTTTCCAAAACATGTCTAACAAAAGCAATCGGTTGGTAAATGTCAAAGTTATTCAGTGTTGCCATACCGACACTTTATATGGCGCACCCAGTAGGTTTCTTTGAAGTAAGGTCAATGTACTAATAATATTGAAGGAAGTGTAATTCCATTAGGAAATAGAACAGCCTTAAGACTCTTCTTTCCTACATATTGCTTCCACATTATTGTAGTCTATAAGACCATCGTCTAAGGAAAAGAAGTATTCAAGCTTGTGTGGCTGAACTTATTTTCATTGCTTGAGTCTTGACGTCAGTAACTTAGCCTTTTCTTTAGTTGATTTCAAGTGCTTGACACATTTGTTAAGTCGTGTCATTATTATCAGTAAAGTCAGGCCCATTTTCACAAAGCATTTTCAGAGATTGCCGTGAGCTATTCTAAATGGGTATACAATATAATTTTACCATTTACTTTTCTAGATAAATAAAAAAAGCGTGGGCGTCGTGGAACACCCGGTACGAGCGAAGCTCTTTACGAGGGATTAAAATTACAATACAATATAAAGAAAATTCGTTTTTGTATGGTTATATCCGGATGATTTTTATTTAAGTCTAATTTAATTCAAATTTACATTTTAAATAGTAAATTGCAGAGCATTGACTGACGATGCGTTAATGTAAAACCTGCTTCATTGAGGCATTTTGAAATACCGTATAGCTATCCTGCTACTAGCAGACGCCGGAGCGTCGCTTACTGACGGCTCATCGAAGATAAGCGTATTAGATTTTAGCCTTAACGAAAAAAAAGCAATGTTAAATTTCAAATCGGCCAGAAAACATTCATTGTAAGAATGACTTCCATCAAATGAATCAAAAACCTCTGACTGCTTTTGCTGTCAATTGTTGAAGAGTAAACGTTGATAGTGATACAGGTTTTATGATATTTTCCATTAACCAAAGAAATTGTTGCTAAAACTCCTATTTTGACCGTTTCGGTCCCTGCTTCGATCACTGTCTCGGTCACAGTTGCGGTCACTGTTATGGACACTGTTATGGTCTCTGTTATGGTCACTGTTATGGTCACTGTTATGGTCACTGTTATGGTCACTGTTTGGTAAATGTTTTAGCCACTGTTTTTACATTGTTATCATCACTATCTCGGTCAATTTTTTGGTCACTGTAGTGGTCACTGTTTAGGTCACTGTTATTGTCACTGTCATGGCCACTGATTTGCTCACTGTTTTGTTCGCTGTTTCGGTCAGTGTTTTGGTCACTGTTTCGGTCGCTGTTTGGCCACTGTTTTTGTGACCTCAAATTCACCACCACCACCCACCCGCTCACAACCCTCCTGCTGCTATGCCTTTTTTGCATAGACCAAAGCTGCTGACTTTGCACAGTCAAAAGCGTAGATAAAGAAATCTGTCGCAAAGACAATCGTTTTCTGGATTTACCCCCCAGTCGACCGTCCGTAAAAGAGCTTCGCTCTAATAATAAAAGACACGAAATTAGAAAGCAGAACGCTCTACAGATTTATGTAGAATAAAAAGGCGTTTTTGTTGAAGTTTAAACTTTTACAATAAATTGAAGGTGAAAAATGTAAGCAATAAATTGGCGACTTCAACTTTGAGCACTTATTTCAAAGTGCTGGTCGTACGTGAAATATGTTGTGTATGAAATGTTAACATATTGATTACCACTTTAAGTAGACAAATTGTTGCGTGTATATAGGCCCCATTACTAAGTATGTAGCCAAATAAAATAAATTCATATTTTTCGAAATATTTAATGACTGATTATGAATCTGGACAGCCCCAATACTATGGAAATGCTAATGACGTTTGTTGACTTTTGATTGCGTTGCCGTGTGTTATTGGTCGCGAACGCGTACGCAGCTGCAGTAGAAACGACTTATAAATCAGTCTCAAAACAGATTTCGTTAAATTTGGTTCCTCATGATGAAATATAAATCAAGTCTGAATCACTTCCAGGAATACCACTTTAGATTAGTTACTACATTTGACCAAAAATAGTATGATTAATTTAACTTTTCCAATCTCTTTTCTTTTTCAGTACAAACAAGAAGAAATTGCTTACACTCATGTGGAGTTTACAGATAATTCCTTGTGCCTTGGGCTTATTGAGAAACCACCAAGATGCATATTTAAGCTATTGACTGAGCAATGCCATATGCCAAAAGGTTCAGACTTAGCCTATTTAAATAATATGCACGCAGAGTTCGAGTTCAATCCAAATTATATAAAAGGTTCGGATCGTCGTCATTGGGAAACAGAATTTGGAATTAAGCATTATGCTGGAATCGTTAGCTAT
This sequence comes from Lordiphosa fenestrarum, assembly GCA_035044985.1. Taxonomy (NCBI): domain Eukaryota; kingdom Metazoa; phylum Arthropoda; class Insecta; order Diptera; family Drosophilidae; genus Lordiphosa; species Lordiphosa fenestrarum. The sequence goes on from JAWNNO010003230.1 coordinate 47,176, forward strand.
CAAGTTGACGGGTTCGTTGATAAAAATCGAGACGTTCAACAAGATGTTTTATTTGATTTCATGAGCCGCAGTGAAAATACTTTTGTTAAGCATCTTTCTAAATATCAGGTATGTAACATCAAGACTAAAGCCACACTTACATTTAAAAATCCTACCTTTGAATACCATTAATGATCTTTTGAGAAAAAGAAAATAAATCGCATTATGAGCGGCCCTAATCTATGTCATTTCTCTTACGACCACAAATTTCCAAATTAATTCCTTCGCCTAACGTGCTTTCGACAGCCCCGACCGACTTCGAAATATCCGTTACTCAGGGGGACACCATAAAGTATCTATGCTCGGCCGTCCGGTTTTCACACATTTTTTCGATTTCGAATGAAAAGAAAATCGAGTGATTTTATTTTACTATTGTTGTTCTGGTACTCGAACGATTTTGCATACGATTTGCAATTCGAGTATTTCATTTCCAAATTGATTCCATTGACTATTTTTTTTCCATGTGACCAGGGCTGCAAGCCAGTTTTGAACCGAACCGGTTCGAACCCGGAATTCCGACTTTTATTTTACTATGAACCGAACCTTGAACCGAACCTCTTTTGATATTAATACTGAACCCGAAACTGTTCTGAACCGAAAATCGGTTCGGTTCAACAAAACTGAGAGACACAAAAATTTGCCTATCTGTCTACCGACATCAACTGTTATTTGCTGCGACTGACTCCTAAAATGGGCAAAAAAGTGGAAACGAAATGTGGCAAACGTTTAGATTTCCTTATAAAATCCGTACTCATAACAGTCTCTATTTTTAAAGCTCCTCGACTCTAAAGCTTCTTAAATAATTCCCAAAAGCAAGAACCTTTCATTATTTTGGTAATATATTTCTACATCAAATAAGAAATGGAATTTCACTTAACTGTAAATTATATATTAAATATTTCCATGTGTTCTACTAACCGATTCCGACCCAAAAACCCCTCGGTTCCCACATTATTTGGGGAGTTTTTAGGTAGAATGCTGTTTTTTAAACACATAGAACACAAAAATTATTAATGTTGTATAAAGCGTGAAAGGAACCAATGTTCAAACCAAAACCTTCGGAAACATAAATTTCCGAACCTTAACCATTCGTTAATTTGGCTTCGAACTAGTGTATCGGAGATCCGAATATTTTTTTTGGTTTCCAGCCCTGCATGTGATTGGTTTCGGCAACCTTTTTGCTAAGTAAACCTGCAGTTTTTAGGCGACTCGAGGTCATGTTATGCTTTCGCAATTAAACACAGAGGCACAACACCACAAAGGAGGCTGGTAGATCGTACAGCTGTTTCAAAAGGAATCACCCTCTATCATCAGCGAACAATGCCTACCAACTGCACGCTTCTCAACAGTATCTCCATGCCTGCGGTGGCATAACCGTTTGGGAATTCCAAAGCAGCATGCGTGCAGAAACATCGGCGACAGACAGTCGCCTTTGTGTGTGTGCGTCCCCATGGCCTCTGCTTAAAGTTGTGCGAAAGCATAATATGACCTCGAGCCGGCTAATAACTGCAGGTTCATAATTTTCCGTAATCAGCAAAAATAAAATAAAAAAACTCGATAATGTCAAAGACGTTAATATTATTTTACTGCCTTAGGCCGTTTTCTTAGCGTTCGGTTAGTCAAACTGACCGGCTTGATTTAGCCGAATTTGAGTGACTCTGGCTGTGTACCCCAACAGATCGCTCAGTAGGCTTTAGTGTGTCCAAATTTGTGGCGGTTGGTACATTGCACTGGGTTTGTCCGTTTGTGCGGCTCCTCTACAGTTACTCTGCGGTGTAAGAAGAATGGTGGTTTGTAAATTGGGTGCACTACATTTTTTTGGGCTTAGCTCAGCTTTTGATATGGCTGAGGTTTCTTGTTCCTGTTTATTAAGTGTATTACGGACTTGACCTTAAATCCTTTTTCTTCCAAGGCGGAAGCGACTTCCTATGCAGATTCACTTGATTTTATACCTTTGATGACTAGTTCCTAGTACTTTTTAGTTAATAGGTATGGTAGCTTTTATGTTCAGCTCTTAAGCTTTTTTCGATAAAGCAATCATTTTTATCGGTGTTAACCTGGAGCTTTGTTTTACGTATGCTGGCTTTTGCTGACGAATGTGACATACAAGTTGTTGTTGCCTATTAGTGAGACAAGCTTTGTTACCACGGCCGCACAGTTTGAATCGTCAGACTGTTTATGTGTTGGTGGGAGTGCGTGCTGAGATGACTTTATTGGAAGTGCTAAGACGAGAGCTGGTTTCTGCATACTTAATGTTGTTGAGCTTGTTGACATTGATTAAGCTGTAGTGAGCGTAACCGTACTTGTTGTTGCACTTGACATTTGCAAAGTAAGCGTTATTGCGCTGTGTCAAAAGTCGACGATCGTCTTGCTGTTGTAGCATTTGGGCATGGAGTTCTCTCTGACTCATGGTTTTGTTGATACTGGTAGCAGCTGTATTTGTTAAAAATTGCTTATGTATTTATATAAAATATTAAAATTTTTTTTAAGCCGCGAAGAGTGGTTAGCGATCTGTTGGCAAGATTTTTGCTACTGGTTAGAGCTTTGCTCTTGCTGCACTGACGTTGTGGGATTGAGCTTAACCCCATGCCTGCCTCCTGGTTTGTAATACTACTGCTGCTGCCCTTTTAATGAAAGAAAGGTAGCGAGGTTTTGAAAGCCTGCTGATCGAAGCTTTTGAGCCTCTCAATAATTACAAAAAGAACTCTTCTTTTTACAGCGAGGATGCTATTAAGCAAAAAGTCATATTACTTGACGCAACCGACTATAGAGTGTGGTAAGAGAATATATATTTTCTCAATTGAGAACTTGACACGTCAAAATATTTCAAAAGCTAATTAGCAATTGGTGTTGGCTGAATCAATGAATAGTTTTAATCAGGGCTGCAAACCTCGAAAAATTCAGTGTGGATTCACTCCAGGGTGTGAACCCGAAAAAATTTTGGCTTTAAATTTTTTCAAACCAAGGAATGGTTTTTAAGCAAATCAAAACCAGAGTTTCCGCCGAACGTGGCACAGTTACTTGGGAAGGGAGCAAAGTTCTCTCTCTCAATACCAATGAAGAAGTTCCCTCTCAACAGAAACAAAGCAATACCAGGCAACTGCGAGAACGAAACTTTCGTTTCTTATCAAAGACAGCATGATAAAAACGCGGGAGAGTGCAATAGATCGCGCCTTAACTGACACAGTGGAACAAACAAGAAGATTTTTACACAATAATAAAGAAATATTTATTTTAAATTCAGACAAGGGACATGTAACCGTGGCAATGGAGAAGGATGACTATCATAACAAAATGAAAGAAATATTAGGAGAAAAAACTACTCATGGGATATTACGACAAGATCCGACATTACGACTGCACACAAAAAATAATCTACTAGTCGAAAAACTCTACAAACTAGGAATAATTACGAAGAGGGAAAAATATCGCAGAACAGATTTGGCATTAGAAGTCATTCAAAAAATATGGAGCGAGATTGAGGAACACACCGCCATACCTAAACAACTATTTATGGAAATAGTTAGATTCTGTATAGCAGAAAATAGATATTTTAAGTATGAAGAGGCAATAAACATTCAGAGCAAAGGACTGCCAATGGGATCCCCAGCATCGCCCATAATTGCAGATATTGTAATGGAGTAAATTTTAAGCAAGGTATTCAACACACGACTTCTCACAATGTATGTGGATGACCTCTTCACAATCGTAAAGGAGGACAAAATTCAGAAAACTTTGGAGACATTAAACAAATATTACAAGGATATAAAATTTACCTATGAGGTGGAAAATGATATGAAACTACCGTTCCTGGACACCATCATACAAAGAGTCGACAATACTTTAAAACTGGACTGGTACCAAAAATACATGGCATCCGGAAGAATGATAAATTATCACTCAAATCATCCAAAAAGCATAAAAATCAACACAGCTAAAAATTTCATTTGAAACATATTGAACACCAGTGACCCCATTTTCCACAAAAACAATAGAAACAAAATATTTAACATCTTCAAATCCAACGACTTTTCCACTAATGTAATATCCGAACTGCTAAATACATACAACGATGAAAATAAACCTGAAGAAGGAACCCTTACCAAAATATTTAAATCTGTGATATACATTCCTAAGTTCTCTGACCGACTGACAAGATCCGATTGCCATAACAAAAATATAGTAAAAATTGCATACGGACCAATATACACCACCGAGATGTTTCTCAGCAAAACCAAAAGCAAAATAGAACAAATAGACAAGAATAATATAATTTACCAAATTCCATGCGCTGGTGACGGAAGCAACATATGCAAAAAAAGTATATGATTGTACAACAAAGACGAAATTAAAAACTTGAATCTCTGGAGAAACCACAATCCAAACAAGTAAGGGAGCTGCAGTCGAATTTCCCGACCACAAAATACCCTGTTCATTTGTTTTCATTTATTTGTTTTTGAATTTTGAACATGAATGTAACCGGTCTTTGTAACAAAATGTCATCCTAAATGTAGGCAACACTTGTTTCTAGTCCTGACCAACAACTGGGGCTCTGCTGCTCTTATCAGCTCAACTGTTTCGCTTATAACTCCGGTGTTTTTTGTACGATCAGATTGTACTTTTCAGAATAGGTAGATATTAGGCCTTGCTTGAAGTATACTAAACCACGAGGCTCTAACTTAATCATCGTAGATCTGACGGTTGTTTAGGTCTGGGATTTCAATGGGAACAGGGTATAAAAACAGCACTCGCGGCTTACTGTGCGGAGAGCGCGCACTCTCCGGACTTCACAGCTGTTAGCATTTTACAGCAAGATAAGGACTACAACAAACGCTTCACACTGGAGTTGCTACATATAATCAACACACCCACACATATAAGACTAAACTTTAAGACAGACACTGCGAATTGCGCACACATATACGGCATAGAGACTTAATTTCGACGACATAATTTCGCCCAGTACAATTTGAATCGAAATTATGTCGCTGGAATCGAAATTATGTCGTTTTTTTCCTGTCGGAATTATGTCGTTTTAGCACTACATAATTTCGATCGAAATTATGTCGTTTTTTTCTTGTCGGAATTATTTCGATCGAAATTATGTCGTTTTAAAACGACGTAATTTCGACGTCCCAACTAGAATTATTTTTCTGTCGAAATAATGGCGTTTTTTTCCTGTCGGAATAATGTCGTTTCAAAACGACTTAATTCCGATCGAAATTATGTCGTTTTTTTCTGTCGGAACTATGTCGTCTCCCCGAAGAACATGCCCAAATTGGACCAAGCGCACAGTTGTACAAATTGCAAAAATTTTGGCCGAAACTCCAATTATTGAGGTATGTGCCCCAAATTTGGTTTGTACACATATTTTGGGCCCCCAAGACATCTCACCAAGATTCGCTCGTTTAAGACCATTACTTTATATAGCTGCCATGCCCTGGTTCGGTTATCCAGCCGATTTGCATATTTTTGACCTTTGAACAAAAACAGCTTGCAAAGCTTGCAAAAAAAATTATTGTAGAAGGCTGGTGCACGCAAAAGTAATGAAGGCTCGGGGGTGACTTGCACGCTACGAAAGTAGATTCACTTTTTATTTTAGATCGGTCTGCTCGCACCGAGCTCCACTTCAACTTTTGCCCTGAACATAAAGTTTTTTAAACGTCAAAAGGAATTAATGGATGAAAGCATAAATGATTCTTAACCATGCTCATCTTCTGACAAAGATGAAATGAAATCCCCAGCTAAGGAGCTAGAAAATAATAGAAAAGTTGCAAATACATATAGTATCGGTAAACAATTTCATTGGTACTTTTGACCGAATTTAAAGATTTTCTCAGAACTCTAATGATTTAAAGTATTTGGAAAACTATCATTGTAAAGAACTTTAAAATGTCGCATTTGTTATTAGCTGTTCCTGCAACGCAAGTATCAGTCGAGCGCTTTTTATCAGCGCTTTTTCTACTCTTAAGCTTGATTTATCCAGACAAAGAACCAGTATTGATAAACAATTACTGGAAGACATATTAATTATTAAGTTAAACTACGACCAAATATTATATAATATTATTTTAAAAGCATCAAGACTCTAAACATCTTCGAAAAAGATATTATTGTTTTAGCCGGCATGAGGTCAGGTGTATTTTTTTTTTTTTTGTGCTCGCTCTGTCAGAATAACAAACAACCACATTCTATTCTTTCTTCCTCGAAATTTCGATCCAAATAAGGTCGTTTTTTCCCGTCGAAATTATTTAGTTGCAAAAGGACATTATTTTAATCGAAATTATGTCGTTTTTTTTGTCGAAATAATGTCGTCGGAACTATGTCGGCCCCCCGCACTGTATGTTCATTTAATGTGTTTAATGTTTTTTGAGGCTTAAACTAAGAAAATTTAATGTTTTTTTAGGTATATGAATGTTACAGCCCTGAAGACGAATCCCGACGGGGTTCGAAAAATATCGGAGAAAGAGGAAGAAAGAGGAGAATGTGTTTGTTTGTTATTTTGACAGAGAGAGCACAAAAAAAAACGAGAGCGTAAGTTAAAGTCGGCCCTGCCCGACTTCGAAATACCCGTTACTCAGCTCAGCTCGGATAAGTATGCAACATTTTTTTAACTCGGCCATTTATTATCCGATCCCTTTGAAAATTTTTGAGATTGTAGATATTGGCCACATAGAATACACTGCAAAATCTGAGCTCGATATCTTTAAAATTGTGGGAGTTATTCAATATTTTTTATTGCGGGGGCGGGAGGGGGCGTGGCCAAAATTTGAAACAAACTTGATCTGCCTACAGACAATTCTAGCTTACGTATAAAATTTGGTTGCTCTAGCTCTTCTAGTCTCTGAGATCTAGGTGTTCATACAGACGGACGGACGGACGGACATACGGACATGGCTATATCGACTCGGCTGTTGATGCTGATGAAGAATATATATACTTTATGATATCGGAGATGTTTCCTTCTGCCTGTTACATACATTTGCAAGACTTTAGTATACCCTTTTTACTCTACGAGTAACGGGTATAAAAAATACACCTGACCTCATGCCGGCTAAAACAATAATATCTTTTTCGAAGATGTTTAGAGTCTTGATGCTTTTAAAATAATATTATATAATATTTGATCGTAGTTTAACTTAATAATTAATATGTCTTCCAGTTATTGTTTATCAATACTGGTTCTTTGTCTGGATAAATCAAGCTTAAGAGTAGAAAAAGCGCTGATAAAAAGCGCTCGACTGATACTTGTGTTGCAGGAACAGCTAATAACAAATGCGACATTTTAAAGTTCTTTACAATGATAGTTTTCCAAATACTTTAAATCATTAGAGTTCTGAGGAAATCTTTGAATTTGGTCAAAAGTACCAATGAAATTGTTTACCGATATTATATTTGTCACTTTTTTATTATTTGCTAGCTCCTTAGCTGGGGATTTCATTTCATCTTTGTCAGAAGAGAGGATGGTAAAGAATCAATTATGCTTTCATCCATTAATTCCATTTGACGGTTAAAAAACTATATGTTCAGGCCAAAAGTTGAAGTAGAGTTCGGTGCGAGCAGACCGATCTAAAATAAAAAGTGAATCTACTTTCGTAACGTGTAAGTCACCCCCGAGCCTTCAATTTTTTTGCGAGCACCAGCCTTCTACGATTATTTTGCAATGTGTTTCTTTGCAAGCTGTTTTTGGTCAAAGGTCAAAAATATTTGGTTTCTTCTTCTTCTTTGGCCTGATGTAGTCATCACAACCGATTTACTGTCAAGGCTATCCGCTTCCGTCACTCTATTCTGTCTTGAGCGAGTTGCCACCAGTTGGTCACACCAAGCTGCGAGATGTCTTTCGTCACCTGGGCGTCTTTCATAAATCTTTCGCACTCCGTTTGTACCAACGTATCCAACACAGCCGTTGATGCTTTATGCGCTCACCAAAATCAGTGTCCCCATAGAGCTCGTATAGCTCACGATTCTTTCGGATGCGCAATTCGACACCAACTTTTAGAGGTCCATAAATCCTCCGAAAAACTTTTCCCTCAAACACGCCAATTGCCGACGCTTCTGCTGCTGTTAATGTTCATGCCTCAGCGCCGTATTGCAGGACTGAGATGATAAGCGACTTGTATAGAGCAATTTTCGAGAGAGGTTTCTGCTGTTGAACTGCCTACTGAGCCCGTAGTAGCATCGGTTTGTAAGAGCAATTTTTCTTCGAATTTCCAGACTGATGTTGTTGTAGCTGGCTATCTTCGTTCCGAGGTAGACAAAATCCTTAACTACCTTGAAGTTGTAGTCTTCCATTGCAACAGATTATCCAAGACGCGTAGACTCACTGCGCGTTGATAGGAGGTACTTCGTCTTATCCTCATTTACCGCTTATGCGCATTACCGCTTATGCTTATGTTTTGAAGAAGTCACATGATAGGGTGTCACCCTGCCCAAACCTTTTTTTTTGGTTTGTTTATTTTCAATTTTGGCCCCACCCCCTCCCGCCACACCAGCGCTGCTTTCAGCTGCTGCTGCAGCTGACTTTCTTTCTTTTTTTATTTTAATTAATATTGTTTTCCAAGTTTGTGTGAAATCAAGTTTTGTTACTTTTATTAAATAAATAAAATTACTGAAAATAATTGATTAAAAACCCTTATTTTTTCTTGTCTTTGACTGCCCCTAACCCCTTAAAATAGTAATTATATACCATGAACCTACGAATAATAATCATTCCACCCTATCCGTTACCTTAGCAAAAAAAAAATGTTTTTACCCCCCAATATTTTTAGGATCTTGCCGTTCTGCTCATGTGTTTTCTCCAGGATTTGTCGTAATGTGAATATCTGGTCTGTGGTGGATTTGCCAGGTCTAAAGCCACACTGTTAAGGTCCAATCAGTTCGCTCATTTTCGGCTTTAGACGTTCACATAGGATACATGACAGATCCTTATATGCAATGGGTAAGAGGCTGATCCCAAGGTAATTGGTGCAAGCTGCAGGGTCTCCTTTCTGGAAAATTGGGCAAAGTACACTAAGATTCCAATCATCGGGCATGCTCTCCTCTGACCATATTCAGCATAGGAGCAGGTACATGCACCTTACCAATTCCTCGCCACCAGCCTTGAACAATTCAGCGGGCAGCTCATCAGCGCCAGCTATTTTTTTGGTTTGTCGCTTTTTTCTGGCTAACCCGACTTCATTATGGTCCGAAGGATCTAACTCTATATCATCGATTGGTGATATCGCTACTTTCCCAGAGGCGGCATTGTGTTCGTCATCACCTCCCAGCAGGTTGGAGAAATAGTTCCTCTATTTGTCTAGTGCCACTTGCGGATCTGTGACCAGATTTCCGTGACCCAGGGCTTAAAACCTTCGGTCAGTTGCCAAATCCTTTGGGAGAATTTTTGAGTCTCACAAATTTGATAAGTTGCGTAAAATATCCAAGCATCTTACAAGTGAGTTTGACGCCAGTTCCGAGATGCTTAGCGAATTTAAATTCGAATCACCACCCGCACGTCGGTTGGAGCCTCAATTTCTAGATGTTCCACCTCCCGTGACTGGCAATTCGAAGCAACCTCCGTCATCGGATCCATTGTCCCCTTTAAGTAATGAAATGACTCCAACATTATCATTGTACGCTTCGCCAGGAAATATGCTTGATTTGTCTGCTTCCCCCTCCCTGAATCAAGCTGCTGGAAATGTTTTAAATTTACCTTCTGACCGTAGATTCGGTCAGTCACCAATAGCGTCGCCTGAACCTGCTGGCAGTCTTTCTATTCCGATTCCCACTCAACCTTATCTTCTTTCTGTTGAGGCACCGCGCAAGCATGTTTTTGTGTCTTGGTTGTCTCCGGATACTACTTGCGAGTTAATTGCCGCATATATTGAGACCAAATGCTCAGCAAGAATTTCCGTTTCAAAGTTTAGCTTTTCCCAACCTCGCGACGGCGCATCGTCTAAAATTAGTGTTCCGTCTGAATCTTTTCCAATCATATGTGACCCATCATTTTGGTTGCCAGGTATGATTGTGCATGAGTTCAGGCCAAACAAGAAAGAAAGTCGGTCATACCCGACTATAACATACTCTGTACCAAAAAAAATTGTACGCTCAGCATAAATTTTGATGCTGCAGTAGCAGCGAACAGTCTTTTGATCATAACTCGAAAACCATTCATCCGATCTTCTCCATTCCTTTGGCGGATCGATAAGGTCCTGCTAACTAAATATGTCCAGAAGGAACAAGCCATCTATCTTCAAAACTATGGGAGATATGACGTTTTTTCTAAATTACGGCGGCGGGAGGGGGCGTGGCCAAAATTGAAAATAAACTTGATCTGCCTGCATCCTTTGGGAGAATTTTTGAGTCTCACTTATGCCGAAAAGCACTTGAACTTCCTCAAGCACGCGCCTTTCCTGCTCATGCTTCTTTCTTCTAAAAAGGCGATTTTCTTCTCTCCTCTTCTCCCTGTATCGTTCCTTAACAACTCGCGTTGTTCCCGACTGCAAAATTCTCCTGTACGCAGCTTATTTTCGGCGATAGCGCTGCGTATGTTTTTTTTTTTGTGCTTGGTTGGTGACACCAGTTTGCCCTACCATGTTATCGATCCCCCAGACAAAGATCCCTCGCAAGACGACAACTAGCACGGCCACTCAGACTCACTGGATGCAGGAGACAATGAACATCCCCGGGGACGAACTTGAAACTGAAGAACCCCCCTCCGACCCAATGGCAGCGATACGGTGGGTTGCCGTTGAAGGCACACCAAGCGATATCCACGACGAATTAGTGGGGACCCCTTCGGCAGAAGTGATCACTTTATTCCAAGCGCAGGAGCTGACGAACCTGAATGGCCAGATGACATCAAAGCACGTATACAGGAGTTCTTGGAGGAGGAGTTGCCTAAATTCGAGGAGTTACAAGGGGTGTCCCACATAGCTCAACACAGTATTGTCATGCGAGATAACCGACCAATAAAACACAGATATACTCCCAAAAACCCGGAAATGCAGCGTATTATTGATTCTCAGGTGAACGAGCTACTAGAACAAGGCCTAATAGAACCCTCCAATAGCCCCTACAGTGCACCTGTCGTGTTAGTTCGCAAAAAGACTGACGATTGGCGGATGTGCATGGACTTCAGACAGGTAAATGCGCGTTCGGTCCCTGACGCTTACCCGACCCCTCGCATCAACCACATCCTTGAAAGATTGCGTAACGCTCGGTTCATATCTACTCTCGACCTTAAGAGCGGCTATTGGCAAATCCCCATGGCCCCTGAAAGTCGCCAGTATACGGCGTTTACGGTGCCCGGCCGAGGTTTGTTTCAGTGGCGTGTCATGCACTTCGGGTTGCACTCGGCCAGCGCCACATTTCAACGTGCGTTAGATAGTGTAATTGGCCCCGAAATGGAACCGTACGCCTTCGCCTATCTCGACGACATTATTGTCGTGGGTCGAGACCTAGAAGAACACATCCCGAATCTAAGAGAGGTATTACGAAGTTTACGTGCTGCGAACCTTCGTATCAACCAAAAGAAGTGCTCGTTCTTCAAAAGGCGTCTTAAGTATCTCGGGCACGTTGTCAGCGAGGCTGGCATACACACGGACCCGGAGAAGGTATCCGCCATCAAAAACCTACAGGCTCCGTCGTCCCTGAAGGAGTTGAGGAGGTGTCTCGGTATGGCGTCTTGGTACAGCAGATTTGTGTCAAACTTCTCAGAGATAGTTCAGCCCATGACCGTACTGCTACGGAAAGGGAAGAGGTGGAACTGGGGCACTGAGCAACAACGAGCTTTTGATGAGCTTAAGCGACGCTTGACCGAGTCACCAACACTAGCTTGTCCTGACTTCGGTGCCAGATTCTCGGTCCAGACGGATGCCAGTGACGTGGGACTCGGCGCGGTATTAACCCAAAAGATCGACGGAGTGGAACAAGTGATTGCCTACATTAGTCGACGCTTGGAGAAGGCAGAGGAGAATTACACGACTACGGAGAAGGAGTGCTTAGGAATCATTTGGGCGATACGTAAGTGGCGTTGCTACCTCGAGGGGTACCACTTCGATATCGTGACAGACCA
>JAWNNO010003233.1:0-10245 GCA_035044985.1 Lordiphosa fenestrarum
GTCTGCAGGCAGATAAAGTTTATTTTCAATTTTGGCCACGCCCCCTCCCGCCCCCGCAATTTAGAAAAAACGTCATATCTCCCACAGTTTTGAAGATAGATGGCTTGTTCCTTCTGGACATATTTAGTTATTAGAATAACTTATCGATCCGCCAAAGGAATGAAGAAGATCGGATGAACGGTTTTCGAGTTATGATCAAAAGACAAAATTTCTTGGTACAGAGTATGTTATAGTCGGGCTTGACCGACTTTCTTTCTTGTTTGACAATAGGGAAGCGAGCTTCTATAAGAGGGGCATTATGAAGTTGGCATCTCGTTGGGAACTCGGAAACAATGAACAATTGAAAATTCAATAAAAATACCGCAAGACTTTTTTAACAACCTTATATATTTTTGATCAGCAGCAACAGCAGAGTCGATAAAGCCATGTCCGTCTGAACGTCTGTCCGTCTGTCTGTCCGTATGAACGCACAGATCTCAGAGATGGTAAGATATAGAGGTTAGACATGTATGAGACAGATGCTTCTTATGTCTGCAGGCAGATAAAGTTTATTTTCAATTTTGGTCACGCCCCCTACCGCCCCCACAATTTAGAAAAAACGTCATATCTCCCACAGTTTTAAAGACAGATAGTTTGTTCCTTCTGGACATATTTAGTTATCAGGATAACTTATCGATCCGTCAAAGAAATGGTAAAGATCGGATGAACGGTTGTCGAGTTATGATCACAATACTGTTCACTGCTGCAGCGCTGCTTTCAGCTGCTATATTTTCGTTGGTACAGAGTATATTACAGTCGGGCTTGACCGACTTTCTTTCTTGTTTCATATCCCATGGTAAATCACCTGAACTCTAACACTTAATGTCAGTAGCTTAAGTTTGTTTTATATATCAAGGTGAAGAAAGCAAATGGATTGAATTCAACACTTGTGTTTCCAAGTGCAAGCGACAACCAACAATCCGCTCCAAACTTAATGCAGTAATTTAATATAATTATTAATGCTAATTTAACGAGTGCCACGGCCAAGCACCAAAGGCGGGCCAATGCGTTGAATTTCTTTCCTTTTTGTACCTGGACTAAGGCAGGCTGGCAGTCTAGACCTGCACACACACACACACACACACAAACAAATTAGCCAAGTAAAATTGCCTGGGACTTGACGACAGCCGAATGCATGGGGAATGGCTGTGCGCCGACAAGTATGCAACATAAATTGTGGCAGCCGCTAACGGTAATTGTAGCGCACGCCCGCCCACATGACGAATGCGCAATATTTGCCCAGCTGCAAATGAGGCAACGGCCCCCACTCCCACTCCTCCCGCTGTCGGTTGCTCTCTGTGTGCTGGCATGCTCAAGCGCCTGGAAAATGCCGCTAACGACGATGACGATTTACCGTTAGCAACGCAGCCCAAAAGCTGGCAGCGAGCATTTAAATTTTACAGACATTTTCAATATCGAAAACCGATGCTTCAGTGGTGCAATTGGGTAACGCATCTGAATGCTGGCCACAATTGCCAAGTTCTTTCCATCTTACATTAACCTATTAAAACTTGGCTGTCTCACCCGAAAGTTCGAGTTACTTGGCAGGAAGATAATCGGGAAAACTCTTTGATTGGAATGGAGTTGTAGTTATTGGTGGTCCGATCCCTGCGCTGATTGAAATGTTTCGCCAGCGCTGGCATTTAAAACTTTAATGCATTTGCTGACCGCCACAGGAGGGAGGAAACTATGTGTGCAATAAATTGGACGGGGGGACAAGGACAAGACTCGCACTCGGACGCTGGCACAGCACGCACATTAAAAGTTCAAATGGCACAAAAATAAAAATCCGCTTAAACAATTGTAAGCGCACGAAACGAGAATAGAGAGAGAGACAAAGGCAGGAGGAAATAATAAAAAGAACTGCAAATAACAGACAGTACTGGAAGCGGCCAAAGAGGACTCAGCAAGGATGGGGTGGGCTGATTGTTGGAAACGAACAGTTGCACCAGTTGTCCAGCTAAAATTCTCTTTTTGTTCTCCAACTAAAGCCATGTGAAACGAACGAAACATGTGTTTGCGCAGTTGAAGTAAGAGCCCAAGCCAGGGGCTCAGCAGGATGACTACATATGTGCGAGTTTTTTATATTCAAAACTCAGCTGGAGGGGAATTAGTGTGTGAAGCATCGGAGTTAGGTAAGAAGTTTGCAAAACTGTTTTGGAGGGGAGAGTCTGTCTTAAGCCGCCTCGAGTCTCTGCAATTGGTCGCTGGGTTAAGTTCAAGCTATTCATAATTCAGCTTTTGTGCTGACTGTACTTGTTGTGGGGGTGCCTTGTCATGCACTGTTCAAGCTGTCAATACACTTTTCCGCCAAGTCACTGCCCAAGCCGCCGGCCATGCACGAGTGTGGAATCTGCATGTAATGATGTCTTAATTAAGTCTCGCCCCACGGTTCGCGAAAGCCACTGACAATGAACCACACATAATTTCAATGAGTTGGCCAAAAGTCAATGTGCGCAATGCGTTTATCGGGGAGCAGCTTCTGCCTTTCACTTTTCCACACATCGCGCAATTAATTTCCGCCGGATTGTTTGTCTCCTTGGCAAAGACCCATCGAACCGGTCCTACAGCTCCTGCAATTTAATTGCTTTGTAGCTGCGGAACTTAAGCCGAGCTGAGCTCCACTTCGTGGGTGTGTGTGTGGGGGTGTGTGTGAGGTTGTTGTGCGGTGCTGTATACAGTTGTAGCTGTGTTTCAGGGCTTTACGCTATGCATTTAAAACTATAAATGAGCAGGCAAGGCTAACTTCCTTAGGGGTTGTTGGATCATTGGATTGGTGGATTTCGAAAATTTCTACGCAGAGGATTAAGTTGGACAGGATGAGTGCAGTGGCTTGCATCAAAGCTCGGCTTAGGTTATTAAACTTAAACCCACTCTATTTAATACGTTCCAAGCCAAATCCCAAGCAATCCCTTTCAGATATGGACGTGGATCTTAGGCTTGTCTCAGTCCCGCACGACCACGTGGTGAAGAAAGCATCTCCGAGCACATAAAGCTCATTAAAGTGTAACATGGAAGGGCCAACAACTTGTTATACTTCCAGGCATATCAAGATTACTTTCAATTTCTGCCACGCCCCTGCAATTTCATAGATAACCTTCATATCTCTCAGAGTTTTATAGATAGAAGCTTCGTTTTATCTAAACAAGTCGAAAAATAAAACTGATTTATCGATTTGCCAAAGAAATTATACACATCGGATGAACGGTAGTCGAGTTATGTGGAAAACAAACATTTTTGATGGGCAGCATCGGCTGCAACAGCGATGGGCAGCACTTTACACACCTTAACACTTGGGAGGCACAGAGTATGTCATAGACTTTTCCTACATGTTTACTTACCTAACCTAACCTACCTACTGTTGTCCTATAGCTTGGTATAGCTTGTCCGATTTAACTATAAAAACTAAAAAAAACAAGAAAGAAAGTCGGTCAAGCCCGACTATAACATACTCTGTACCAAGAAAATTTGTCTTTTGAACATAACTCGAAAACCGTTCATCCGATCTTCTTCATTTCTTTGGCGGATCGATAGTATATTCTAATAACTAAATATGTCCAGAAGGAACAAGCCATCTATCTTCAAAACTGTGGGAGATATGACGTTTTTTCTAAATTGCGGGGGCGGGAGGGGGCGTGGCCAAAATTGAAAATAAACTTGATCTGCCTGCAGACATAAGAAACATCTGTCTCATACATGTCAAACCTCTTTCTCTTACCATCTGTGAGATCTGTGCGTTCATACGGACAGACGGACATGGCTATATCGACTCGGCTGTTGATGCTGATCAAGAATATATATACTTTATGGGGTCGGAGATGCTTCCTTCTGCACAAACTTATAATACTCTATGTACCTTCGGTACAGAGTATAAAAACATAGAAAACCTACGATTACACAGTTTGAAGACGTTTCCATTGAAAAGAAAAAAGTTTTTCTTACTAAAACTTTTTTCCGACCAATTGTTCATATGGGAGCTATGAGATATAGTCATCCGATCCGGTCGGTTCCAACATATTAGTTGTGTGCAGCAAAAAGAAGATTCTGTGCAAAATTTCAGCTTGATAGCTTCTAAACTGAGAGACTAGTTTGCGTAGAAACAGACAGACTGACAGACGAACGGACAAAGCTCAATCGACACAGCCCGTCAGCCTGATCAAGAATATATATAGTTTATGGGGTCGGAAATGAATATTTCTATGCGTTGCAAAATTATAATACCCTTTGCAAGTGTATAAAAACGGTCTCCGTCTTCCCTCAACCGATCAGGTGCTGCTATCGCGCTATATGTTAAGCGGCTGTTATTGTGCATTCAACGCTGGTTGGTCTAACAGCATCCCAATAACAGGCCCATTTGAGGCATCGTAAGAATGTTATGTTTAAAAGGTTGCTGCAAGCAGACTCCAGTGTGAGCAGAGAGTGCTGCCAGTGCGAGGGAGAATGAGAGAGCGCACTTAGTTTCCCGCGTACATTCAAACACGTGTTGAGTTCGATAGCCTGAAAAGCCTCGTCGAACGCATACACACAAAAAAGATCTTTTCAGCGAGCGGTCTTTGCGAAATCGGTCGGCAAAAGACCAAGACCGAAAACTCAAGTACAAATTTGGTTCTCTTCTCTCACAACCAAACAGAAGCCGAGAGCGAAGGTCATGGTTGTTTCAGTCCCTCTATTTCAATGTGCCGCACGAAACCGGATGGTTTCAGACAACGGCAAAGGCATCTCAGAAGAATGATTGATTGATTGATTGATAGCACGATTCTTCTTTCATGGGGGAAGGATTGGGAGTATTATGGTATTTCGGATGAGAAAATTTAAAACTTGTCTTTGATTACTGCTGGCAAGACATTAAGACGTTTGTGACCATTTCGAGCTTCCTAAGCTTTGGTGATGGTTTGATGCTCTTTCTATCAGAACTCATTGGATGAAAAAGCCAAACCCGGACTACATCGTTCAGTAAGATAATCCAGACACTTCCATAAATACACGTGTCAAGAACCAGTCGTGAGTGGTTCAGCGAACAGAAAATTGAGCATTTAGAATGGCCAGAGCGTTCTCCTGACACGACATCCCATTGAGAACATGGACTTCTTGTTTATGCTGTCGGACGAAAGTTTGATATATACTTTCTGGTATCAAAAATGCTTCCTTCCGACCTGTCACATACACTTGCACACACTTAATACACTCCCCGCAAACGCTTTCATTTCGCTGTTGTAGTAGTCGTTGCCTTCTACACACTCACAGCTAGTTGGCCTTTCATTTGTTGTAGGTACACATCCGTACTGTAAGACACACATTTATATACATATATTAGACTCTACATACATCTAATTCTCGTCGGTTAGGCATACACACACAACGGACACACATTGTCTTCCAAAAAATCAAATATCAGTAAAAGTATACACAAAGTGAGTTTTGCACAAACCCAACCCACTAAGACACAACGACTAACGTCGAAATCGGACCCCGGACCCGAATCCACTGGCCAACACCAAAGCGGAGTGAAAACACGCGTAGCGGATTACAGGATTCTTCAACAGGAACATCATCGAACGGGTCCCACCTTGCGTTCCGTTTCCAGTTATAAAATTGCCAAATTACTTTTGAAT
The DNA here is from genome assembly GCA_035044985.1 of Lordiphosa fenestrarum. Classification (NCBI taxonomy): domain Eukaryota; kingdom Metazoa; phylum Arthropoda; class Insecta; order Diptera; family Drosophilidae; genus Lordiphosa; species Lordiphosa fenestrarum. The sequence continues at coordinate 5,652 of JAWNNO010003233.1, forward strand.
TCAGGTGAGGTGGATGCGGCTGCGGGCGCGGTTGTTGCTTACCGTTTCTACCCAACAGATTTCAAGAATGGTTATCAATCTGAACCCCACAACCTCCTCGAGCAGCAACGGCGGCGGCGGCGGCGGCGCCAGCAATCTGATGGGCATCATCACCCACGCCGTCTTCGACGGCATCGTCCACCTGCATGTGATCTGTGCCGGCGACTCATTCTCCAAATGGATAACGCTCGAGGAGGCAATGGCCTATTGCCCCACCGGTGTTATAGCCTATACCAAGCTGCAGTTGGTGCACTCCTATGGAGTGCCCATGGATATGCTATTTCAATCCGACTGACGGCCCCCAGGCCGACACATTCAAGGGAGGTGCGTCTGGCGAAAACATTAACCAAAAAAGGAAAAGAGGAAAACAAATTGAACAACAAGAAGGACAAAAACATGGAAATCAACCAAACCACAACAACAACAACAACAACAACAACCATTTTAAACCACACTGTCTAAATTTCTAGTTCTGGCGTTAACATAAATCTCAAGCCCAAACACAAAAAAAAACCAAACAAACCGATAAAATACAATAACCACAATAAACGAGTATGTTTGATTCGAGAATAAATCAAATCCTTTTTCAATCTTAAGACACTCCACGGGGCACAGGACCAAAGGCGCTTTCCGTTTGCAATAGCCAGACCAGGGATAAGCGGAACCCGGCTCAAATTACCAGCCATTCAAAGTTCGAGCAAATCAGTTTTGATTGAAAATTCAATAAAACAAACCACTTCTACACATTTGTGCTCCTTTAATTTACTGGCATTGTCTGTCTTAATTAATAAAAATCTGTAAGCCTGAGCATGTATGCGTGCGTGTGCGTGTGTGTGTGTGCCAAGTATGACTCTTCGGACCATTTTTGCATTGATTGGCACTCGAGAAGTGTTTGCTGTTATTGTTGTTCCTGCCATTGTTTATCCTTTGGCTTTTGTTTTGCATGTTGAACACATTTGCAATAACCCCACCCTCAACTCCAAAACCAAACCCGGGTGCGGGGTGCGGGGTGCGGGGTGCGGGGTGTGGCAAGTGTGCGATCAGAGATAAATGCCAGGCCTTCCATTGTTTGGCATTGTGTTGCTGTGGCTTTTGTTTGCGCTTTTAGCAAGTAATTAGTTTGGCATAACATTTTCTTTGATAGGGTGGTGGGGGGAGGGGGTCGAGGGCTTAAGAACTGAAGGTCAACTTAGGCCTGAACCTCAATATCAGATGCAGATTTAAGAGGCAATTGAGCTACGTTGGTCATGTGGCACTTGGTAAGCGATATTTCGAAAGAAGGCATTCGTAATTGGCCACGTCATAGCAGTGGTCGTTGAAAATTGCTAAGAATTTCAAGTTAGTAGATGAATTACACAGCCGTTTGTTTAGGCCAGTACAGACGTGACTGACGAATCATCAAAATGCAATTCAATTCAATTCAATATTTGAATCATTTGAAAGTCTGTACTCAACAATTTGGAAACTAAATCAACGCTTAATATATTTATATAAATTGGAAACACTGCGTATGAGTGATTCAAAAAGCTTTAGATCCTTCTTGATCCACTTAAAACTCAATCACTTTTACTTTTGCCTAAAAATTGCATACTCTGAAGGTCTGCGCTAATAAGCACACATAACCAGGGCTGCAAACCTCGAAAAAATCATGAGGGGTTTACCGCGAGGTTCGAGCCCGCGCAAAATGAAGGGTTCGGGAGCAGCTTCGGAAGATCGCTGAGCCCAGGTTCAGGTTTGCACTGTGGTTCGGACATTAGTTTTGCTGCTTCTGTTCCAAGGTCAAACATTTTTGGTTTCTTGGATCCAAAGAAAAACAGATGTTAGAATTGGAACTGAACCTCAAAATGTGGGAACAATTTTCTAAACACTTTGATATGATACTACAGTATTATGCCGAAGACTTCAGATCTTGTGTGCGACAAATGTAGCAAATTGAGTAGAAATCGGTCCGGTTGAGGTTCGGCTCCGGCAAGGAAATATTTTGTTGCTTCGGTTCGGCTTCGGTTCCGGCTTCCCAAAGAACCCGAAGTCTCCGACTCTGGAGCGGTTCGACTCTGAACCGGTTTGCAGCCCTGCACATAACTGTATAATCTTTAACGAAAAGTAAAGAATAGAAAAACCACTTTAACGTGACTGTCGAATCATTAATTATGCTTTTTTTTGGAAGGCAAGCATTTTCCTAAGTTAATGGGGGGAGTATGTGGTAAGTAGAGTGATTCTGGCTAATTGTGTCCCCATTGTCGACTCCTTTTTGGTAAACTCCGGTAACAGAGCCAAACACTTGCAAAGCTGCTGGCTAGCGTGAGCGGCGAACCCTTGGTACCTACCACAGTCATAGTCACAGTCACAAATTGGTGAATAATAATGATATGCCGATGCTTGTTACGCAAAATAGCAGCCCACCCTCCGCCCGCCTGACCGACCGAAGGGCGCAGCCGCCAACGTGCGACATGAAAACCGGAAGGAAAATTATAAAAATAATGTTAACTAAGGGCTAGATATGTTAAAATATAGGATTTTAAAGCAGAAAGAGAAAGCTCAGAGTTGATTAAGCGGAAGAGTTTATTGTAATCAGCGCAGGGACTCCAAACGGATCATGCAAAGCATAGTTAGTAGTACAACGATTCAGAGATAAGGATGCATTTAGAATAGGAATTACGAAGTGTAACTTTATGGGTTCTATTTCTTAGATAATCAGAATCCAATCCAACTAAGAAGGTTATTTGGAAAGCCGTTTAAGCTGAGCGGACAAGCTTCCAAGCACAAGTTTGGTATGGCTCTGTCATCAGCTTCACACCAGTTGACAAGCGACTAGCTGCACTCAGACTTGACTTGACTTATCTGTGCACTTGCTGTAACAAAATACAAGGACATCTCAACAAAAGAAACCATCACACCAGCCCCTTTAGGTATTAATAAGTATTGCATAAATGCATTATAGAAATGTTCCATTTATGTTAAATGTGAGTTCAAAGAGAGACAGGCATATTGCAAGCTCTTAGTCAGCTCTTTCCCAACTTGTGCTGTCTTTAGTGCTCACCAACACAAGCACATTTTTCAGTCCTCTCAGTGTGGACATAAGATTTGTATTTGGATGGCTACTGCTTAGCTTCTTTTTATGCCCTGCATTCATTCAAAATGGCTTAAAGCTGATAATAAAGAAGCAGCATCCACTGCCGAGTCGATAAACTCCTGTCCGTCCGTCTGTCTGTATCGATCACAGTGACCATAAGCACTAAAGCCAACCATTTTTGCATATTCCAGTTACCTTTCCCTCAAGTGTGCAGATCGCTTTGTGCCATTTACCTGTCTGATTGACTTTTAAGAGTCAACCTGTCAGAGACTGGGCAAAAGGTCAACGCAGTGCAAGTTCAACGACTGACACAAATATTTACCAGCTACAACCTTAGGTTGTTGTTGTTTCTAGAGGTTCAGGGGGCAGCCACACAAGAGCCAGGAATGCCAAAACCATCCACATCAACAATTTATGCACAAACTAAGGAGGGGTCTATCAGATGGTTGCAGTTTTTGTTCAACTTTTAGCTTGGCTTGTTAGTTTCGTGTAAACAAGCAAAGCAGGCGAAGAAGCTGCGCGTCATTTGAATGCACGTTTGGCCGGGCAGCTGCCATCGATGATAACAGCGAGAGACAGGCGGTTGGGGGGGGGGGGGGGGGGAGGGGGGAAAGTCAACATGGACGGACCATGATTGTGGACAGAGGCGCAGGAGTCAACGCCAATGGTAAATATTTAGCTCTCGGCTGCACTTGAGATTAACTCTCCCCTTTCCACGCACACACACACACACACACACACACACACACACACACACACACACACAGATGCAATGGGCAGAAGGAGCACAAAGGCAGAGTGAAGCAAAATACAAACACACTCAAAAGTGAAAATGGAAAAAGTTTCAATGGTTTTATCGTGTTTACTTTTATTTGTGTCACTGAGTGGTTGGTTGTATATATAAGCCCTGGATGGGAAACCATGACCACACCCACCCGCACACATACATACACACTCGCACACACACACACACACACATACTGATATGGGGAGCGTATGTTCAACACACTCAAGGGAGATCACTGGCGGCTGCCCGTGAAGTACCCGGGACAAGTGACAGCTCTGGATTTTCGATAAGGACCCAAGGACAATGAAAGGAGGTACATGTGGCAGGCAACTCTGCCCTCTGTGTGTGTGTTTGAGTGGGCATGGCCATTCACTTCACCTCAGTTTACTCTGCCTGCGTTTACTTAATAAGCTGCTGCCTGGCTGCCTGCCTGCCTGCCTGCCTGCCTGCTTGGTGGAGCTACCAAAGTCATGATTTGGCACACTTTATGTTGGCCTTCCCGGCTCGACTCAGTGTTGGTGTAGCGCAATTTGTAAAGCTTTTTATAAGCCGCCATTTTTAAACACCAAAAATCAACAAGAAACGGTATCGATTTGGAGCTTTTTGGAACAAGTGCAGCATTGATGACCGGATTCCTCATTAACTATGGTTGATTTTTGCAAAGGGTGTGCCTGAGTTCTCTTTGCTTGTCATTT
>JAWNNO010003236.1:0-127300 GCA_035044985.1 Lordiphosa fenestrarum
AAAACCAGATTTTAACTGATTTATGCAAGTATTTGAAGATCAAGAATCTCACCTCTACTGCATATCATCACCAAACATTAGGGACAATAGAACCAAGTCATCGAACATACAATGAATACATTTGTTCATACATCTCTGCAGACAAAACTGATTGGGATGTCTGGATTCAATATTTCACTTATTGTTTCAACACGACACCATCAGCAACGCATGAGTATTGTCCATACGAACTAGTATTTGGCAGATTACCAAAACAGTTCATAGATTTAAATAAAACTAATTACATAGATCCTATTTATAATCTAGATGACTACTCTAAGGAAATAAAGTTTAGATTAGAAATAGCATACAAACGAGCTAGAATTATGTTAGAAAAAGCCAAGGCTTATAGGAAATTAGCATACGATATGAAAACAAAAAAATTTTGAATTAAAAGTAGGAGATAAGGTACTTTTAAGAAATGAAGCAGGCCACAAATTAGAGCCAGTATATTTAGGACCATATATAGTAGAAAAAATAGAAGATAATAATAACATTTACATTAAAGATAGTAAGAATAAGATACAAAAAGTACATAAGGATAGGTTAAAAATATATATTCAATGAAACGTTTCAATAAAAAAAAAAAAAAAAAAACAGGTCTGATCAACCTAACAAAAAAAAAATATAGTATAATGATATAATGAAAAACAAATGGGAATAAAATAAAGTAAATTTAAATTCTTTTATGAAAATCGAATGAAAATTTAAATTTGAATGGAGTTAAAGTAAAGTAAAATAATAAAGTAAAATAAAAAATAAAAAAAATATTTTTATCAACAAACACAAATATTTTAAAACAAGAGATAACACATTTCAATACACTTATAAGATAAGAAAGAAAAAAAAGAAAAACAAAAAATTTTTTTTTTAAATAATTATTATTTTTACTATTAATTATATTTTTACACTAAACTAACAATCTCCAAATGACTACATGTATTACGTCATTTCTTTAAAAAGGGAGGTGTAGTATACCTACCCTGCCAGCAATTCAAATCAAAGGGTATAACAATAATTACATACAATGTGACACTCTGTCATAATGATAATAAATATACAAATACCCAAAAGACCACACTTACACACATACACATTCCAGCGCACAAGAAATACGATCTATCGCTTATACATAAGCCGATCGCGGCGCGTGGGAATGCTGAGCATGCACTTTGCAGCTCAAGTGGTCAAGATATATACAGCATATGTATGCCCTCTGCATACATATGTATACACCAGTAAACTAACACATAAATATAAGACATAGATATAAGTATTGCATGTTTCGGGTTAGCAAAGCCCAACATGAAGATATAAAGATTATTCTGAATAAAGACACACAAAGGAGCAGACGCTCCATATGAAATCAACCAAGTTTTCTCTTATTACAGTGATATAAATTGAGATGTCATTTTCCGATGTTGGAAAAGAGCTTCGGAAAAGTTTGTATGGGGGAAAATTTATTTACTATCCGATTGACTTGAAACTCGGTTTGTAAGCAAAGTATGCGAAATAATTGGACACGCGTTTTCCAGATTTTGGAACACCCACAAGAAAAACTGCTGGAAAGTTCGATCTGCAACAATGAATTTTTCCCCAGATTGACTTAAAATTCGGTTAGTAAGGATAGTAAGTGAAGTAAATTGAGATGTCATTTTCCGATGTTGGAAAATTTGACCGTAGGTCCGGAAAATTCCCGCAAAAGCGTCGGAAAAGTTTGTATAGGGAAAATTTTATTTGACATCCGATCGACTTGAAACTCGGTTTGTAAGCAAAGTATGCGAAATAGTTGGACACGTGTTTTCCCGATTTCGGAAAATCCGCCCACAAGGAAAATTCTCGGGAAACTTTGATATGCAAAAATCTATTTTTCATCCGATTGACTTAAAATTCGGTTTGTAAGGAAAGTAAGTGAAATAAATTGCATTGTCTTTTTCCGATGGTGGAAAATTTGACCGTAAAGTAGAAAAATTCACGGAAAAGTCTGCAAGCTAAGTAACTATAATTAACCCGATTGAATTGAAATTCGGTTTGAAAGAATAGTTAGTAAAGTTTCATCCGATTGACTTGAAACCCATTTTGTAAGGATAGTTAGTAAGATAAATTGAGATACAATTTTGCGATGTCGGAAAATTCGACAGTAGGGTCGGAAAACTCTAGGAAAATTCTGCATCCGAAAAACTGTTTTTCATCCGATTGACTTGAAACTCGATTTGTAAGGACCGTAAAATTAAATTAAATTAAAATTCAGCACCATGGGTAGAATATTGGTGGTCAAGATTGTATAAAAGTTTAGTTTCCAGCGATAAGCTCCAAACGAATTTTATGAGCTACATTCAAAAAAATTCGAAATACGTGACTCCAAATCTTTTTAAAATCAACCCACAAAGTTAAAAAATATGCGGAAAGTTGTTGTATGCAACTCTTTTGATCTTCATTTGATCTGCTCCATTAACATTTTGAAAGCATCACATTATAAAATATTACCAGCATGATAAATTAGTAACAAATTGATGCAAAGTGTGCGAAGCCGCTGGTAAATAAAGCTAGTATACTTATATGAGTTCTGCTCTGTTCTGATCTGCCCTTCAAAATTAAGGTCACACATTTAACAAATCGGTATTAATGGACAACAAGCCTACTGTACCAGAGGTAATTCATGCAGATTCTTTGCCATCATCCATAAATATATCGACTGATCGAAGGCATCAAGAAAAGCCACGACAAGTGTAAATATGGTTAATAACATAACACATCAAATAACAATAGACAGGCAGAACGTCAAAGAGGTATCTTCAAATGTACTTGACTTTGACGGAAGAGAGCTATACTTACAAAAATTTGTAACGGCTTTAACACTAGTTAGACTTACAAAAGGCAACCAGGAAGACATAGTAGTACAGGTCATCAAAACAAAAATAATTTATCCAATATTGAACAAAGTTCAACATGAAGCAACCATAGGTGGAATGATAACAAAACTACAAGAAGTAGTGAAAGGTGAATCCGTGGATGTCTTAAAAGCCAATTTATTGAGTGTTCAACAAAAAGGCTGTATCGCAATATACCACAGAAATCAATAATATTCGCAGATCATTAAAAGCAGCATATATATACAAAGGTCTACTTACAAAAAACGCTGATATCTTCGCCATGAAAGAGGCAATTTCAGCAATGATCCAGAATTGGGAAAATGAAAAAGTAACTATAATACTAAAGGCAGGAAACTTTAGCACAATACATGACGCTATTGTAAAATACATACTAACCTCCATTAGTGGAATCAAAGTGCCCTTTGATTCATGTTTAAAAAAATCACTTATGCTCCTGATACAGCCTTTTTATCTTGCAGTCAATGCGTAACTACCCCATGCGTAACTCCCCCATGTATAAACAAGTAAGGGCGCTGCAGTCGAGTTTCCCGACCACAAAATACCCTGTTCATTTATTTTCATTTATTTGTTTTTGAATTTTTAAAGATGTCATCCTAAATGTAGGCAATACTTTTCTAGTCCTGATCAACAACTGCTCTTATCAGCTCAACTGTTTCGCTTATAACTCCGGTGTTTTTGGTCCGATCTGATTGTAGATAGATAGATATTGAGCCTAGCTTGATGTATACTTAACCACGAGGCTCTAACTTGAAAATTGTAGATCTGACGGTTGTTTAGGTCTAGAATTTCTAGAGGAGGTCTTGGTTTTTTGGGGATAAAAGGGGGACGGGGTGGAATTTTTCAAATCTGAAACATACTTGATCTGCGTACAGCATAAATCTACCTTCGTGCAAAAATTTGTGGCTCTATCTCTTATAGTCTCTGAGATCGACGCGTTCATACAGACAGACAGACGGACAGACGGACAGACGGACGGACGGACGGACAGACGGACAGACGGACATGGCTATATCGACTCGGCTGTTCATGCTGATCAAGAATATATATACTTTATGGGTCGGAAAATTTTCCTTCTCCCTGTTACATACATTCGCACAACTTCATGATCCCCCTTTTCCCATTTTCAATGGGAACAGGGTATAAAAACCTTGACATTCTACCAGCAGATATAAAGACCGTTTGTCGGCATATACAATCCATCTCGCCAATAAACTGGCCACAAACAAAATACGAACAAGGCTCAAAGGGCGTCTTCCGTCCAATCTATCGATTTATAGATGGCGACCAACATGCCGTTACCAAAATTTTGTTTTTTAAAACAAATATACGTTAATAAAATTAAACATGTATTATTATTTTTTTAAGTTATTATTTAAGAATATAACTTTTTTTATCATATCATTTTTGGCTTGAGAAAAGGCCCTCTCTGAAGTTGCACTGCTTGCAGGAGTGGCCAATGTCTTGCAACTTACTTAAAAAATTCGTAGGAACTGCTCTTTATTGGTTTTCCACCATTTTAAAGGATTAAAATTGTCACTAAATCTGCTTACGTGGCTCGTATATGCCTTTATTTCACGATTAGCTGAGTCGTCTTCTGATTCGTTAGAAAAAGATTATAAAAATTCGGCATATGCACCATTACCAGTTGTCTGATTGATTATACTATTATTCGATGGATACTCATGTGATATAAATATTCTTATAATCATTTTGCAGTTTTCTATGGTAGTACTTCGTTCTTCATTCGTTCTTTGCAGGAGGAATCAGTAGCAAAGCCATTTTGTGGTATTTTGTTATATGTGGAATAACTATTGAGTCTATTTTAGTATTTTAATAGCGATTGTTTAAGATTGGTTATAAAAACACAGTCACTTGATTCTATGTAGATTCTATGTCTATGAAATAAGCTTCCTTTTGATACTTTCTGAGATTGTCTCTGAAGACTTGGTAGAATTCGATGAGGACTACTTTTAAGTTAAGGAAAACCTAGAATTAGTAGAGTTATCTGTGGATGTGTCCTACCATTTTTTCGGCAACCGTCCAAGCGTTTAAACTTGCTATAGATAAATCTACAATTTAATATATTTAAATTATGCTCCATTTCCTATTTCTTGCTGTTAATAATTCTTGATATCGCAATAAAATTGAAATCTATACATATATATTAAATTGAAAGTATGTTTGTTCCTTACCAAAAACCACGAAATTTACAAAAAATTATACAGATCATCCGATTGCGATGAAATTTTATGGAATGGTTGGACGCTTGCAAGCAAAAATTTCTAAGGTTCAAAAATCTGCGAAATTTTTAAGATAATTATATGAATAGCTATGAAAGCGTTTAAAGCTTGGATTAAAATCCAGCCGTGGGTAATTGATTATGCAGATTGAACGGCTGAATTTCGATATTGATTATGAAGATTTCATAGACGGCAATTGTAGACTGGTTAATAGGAGGTGTATACCAAACTGTAAAAAAAAAGCCGCGAAATTAGCAAAGTTACAGTTAAAACTTTAATTCTCTCACAATGCAAAAGACCCGGGCGACGCCGGGAATTCAGCTAGTTTCTAATAAAAACAAAAAAGAAAGTCGGTCAAGCCCGACTATACACATACTCTGTACCAACGAAATTATACGCTCAGCATAAGTTTTGATGCTACTGCTACTGCGGTGCAGCAGCGAACAGTCTTTTGATCATAACTCGACAACCGTTCATCCGATCTTCACCATTCCTTTCGCGGATCGACAAGTTATCCAGATTACTAAATATGCCTAGAAGAAACCAATAATCTATCTTTAAAACTGTGGGAGATAGGACGTTTTTTCTAAATTGCCTGCAGATATAAGAAGCATATGGGCAATTCTCCAGAAAGGTCAACCGACACGAAAAAATTAAAAGTAGTTAAAAACACTATATTTTGTCACATTTTCCCCAGGGAAAAAATTAAATTAAACTAAATTAAGCCAGTAGCAAATTTGCTCATAGCCCGTTTCGAGATTTTCGAACGCAAATTCGCGCAATCACAGTTTTTCTCATTTTTATACTTTTATGGCAAGTTTTTTCCTAAAAAACTTTTGACTTTTGATATCTAAAACTGTTCCAAGGGTCCGAATGGTTAAAAAAGGTTGGATAAGAGGCTATATCGAACTATGTAATTGCAGTTAACTGTAAGTTTTTGCTTTGCATTAATCAGAAACCACATAAAAATTATGATGGAAGAAAATGTCGCGTGCGACATGTAGCGTGCGACAGTGATTCAAATTCAATTTTAAAAAAAACTACTTAATATTTTTAAGTCAAACGAAATGCATTATTAAGAACAATCAATACATAACATTTTAAAATTAATTGCATAACAATTTTCCATCATGTTTCGCTGAAATCAGTGCTTTAGCTAGTTTTCGAAAAAGTGACTTCTGTCTGTGTCGCGTGCGAATGCCTTACATTTTTGTGATTATCTTGAAAATGAACAAATGCCCAAAATCGATCTTAACACAGATTATAGTGCTAACCAAGAGCTATAAAATTCGCATTTAAAAAAAAATAAAAAAAAATCTAGGCACATGTTTTTTTTCAGTTTGATTGCGTACAAATGTCGCATTCGACATCAGAGAATTGCCCATATGTCCCATACATGTCAAACCTCACAAACTTATAATACTCCATGTACATACGGTACAGAGTATAACAAGTTCAGAAACTTATGACATTGAGGCTCTGAGCTGTTTGATCTATTCATATTGACATTGAACCCTATGAGCAATTTGAGTTGAGCTGAGCTGTATTATTTCGAACAGATCATGTAATCAATAATTTTGTGAACTATGACTAGAAGTTCATAGATATATCAAATTAGTAAAAAAGTCAAGGGGAACTTTGATTAATTTCATGCAGGGCTTTATTACATACACTGCTGTACACAAACGACAGAAAGTCCAGGCACTGCCTTCCATCACCAGAATAGAGGCAGAGGTAACAATTATAGAGCTAATTACCAAGGATGAGGTAATCATCAGAATAATGGTAACTTCCGAGGTAATAAAAACAATAATTACAACAATAAAGGCTTTGGAAATTTTTCAGGAAATTATGAAGGCTCTTATCCATATTATGGCAATGGCAGCAGAGGTAATTCCAACCGAGGCAATCAAAACCATACCAATAATGGAAACAACAACAACGTATGAGTTGCACAAGGCAGCTCGGAAAACCAACAAAACCCTTTAGATACTCTGGGTGCAGACAATAGAAGCGTACATTTATCTAGGTGTTCTAACAGACAGACGGGCATGACTTTTTCGACTCGACTATTTATGCTGTGCTTATAAATGTCAAAACTTCCAATTTCTTGTATTTTACACTTATTTTACTTATCGACTCAGGTGTCGATATCTCAGTCTCTAACCCTAGTGATGGCTTTCTTGTTAAGTATTTCTTTAGAAAATACAGTTTTATTTATATATATATATACTAGCTTTATTTACCAGCGGCATCGCACACTTTGCATCAATTTGTTAGTAATTAATCATGCTGGTAATATTTTATAATGAGATGCTTTCAAAATGTTCATGGAGCTGATCAAATAAAGATCAAAAGAGTTGCATACAACAACTTTCCGCATATTTTTTAACTCTGTGGGTTGATTTTAAAAAGATTTGGAGTCACGTATTTCGAATTTTTTTGAATGTAGCTCATAAAATTCGTTTTGAGCTTATCGCTGGAAACTAAACTTTTATACAATCTTGACCACCAATATTTTACCCATGGTGCTGAATTTGTCGAACAACAGTCGTTGTTCAATTTTCGTTATCGTCATTGTTCTCGTTACCGTTACTGTCCTTATAATTTTCGTTATCGTTATCGCTATTTCTTCTTACTATCTTTACAAACTTAGTTTCATGTCAATCGGATGAAATATAGGTTATTGCATTCGGAGTTTCCGGAAGTTTTCAGACCCTAGGGCCAAATTTCCAACAAAAACGGAAAATCACATTACAAATTAATTTTACGGTCCTTACAAATCGAGTTTCAAGTCAATCGGATGAAAAACAGTTTTTCGGATGCAGAATTTTCCTAGAGTTTTCCGACCCTACTGTCGAATTTTCCGACATCGCAAACTTGTATCTCAATTTATCTTACTAACTATCCTTACAAAATGTGTTTCAAGTCAATCGGATGAAACTTTACTTACTATTCTTTCAAACCGAATTTCAATTCAATCGGGTTAATTATAGTTACTTAGCTTGCAGACTTTTCCGTGAATTTTTCTACTTTACGGTCAAATTTTCCACCATCGGAAAAAGACAATGCAATTTATTTCACTTACTTTCCTTACGAACCGAATTTTAAGTCAATCGGATGAAAAATAGATTTTTGCATATCAAACTTTCCCGAGAATTTTCCTTGTGGGCGGATTTTCCGAAATCGGGAAAACACGTGTCCAACTATTTCGCATACTTTGCTTACAAACCGAGTTTCAAGTCGATCGGATGTCAAATAAAATGTTCCCTATACAAACTTTTCCGACGCTTTTGCGGGAATTTTCCGGACCTACGGTCAAATTTTCCAACATCGGAAAATGACATCTCAATTTACTTCACTTACTATCCTTACAAACCGAATTTCAAGTCAATCGGGTGAAAAAAAGGTTTTTCCATATCAAATTTTTCGGGAATTTTCCTTGTGGGCGGATTTTCCGAAATCAGGAAAACACGTGTCTAATTATTTCGCATACTTTGCTTACAAACCGAGTTTCAAGTCATTCGGATTAAAAATAAAATTTTTCCCAAACAAACTTTTCCGACGCTTTTCCGAGTTTTCCGGGTGGAATTTTTCAAACCCCGCCTTAGTACACACTTTCACCACATAAGGAAACTTCTGTCAAAATTTCAGCCTTCTATCTCTTACCGTTTAGGCTGTGCGGTGGTCACCAGTGAGTCAGTCAGTCAGTCAGGTTGAACAGTTTTATATATATAGCCTAGCATATAGCCCAACGCGCTTCGCAGCTGTCACTATCAGGGTAGTCGTTATTATTATCTTTATCTCTATCGCTATCGTTATGGTTATCGTTATCTTAATCGCTATATTTATCGTTATCGTTATCGCTTACGCTTACGCTATCGCTATCCAACATCGGAAAATGAAATCTCAATTTATTTCACCTACTATCCTTACAAACCGAGTTTCAAGTCAATCGGATGAGAAATAAAAATTTTCCAAAACCCCGTCTTAGTACGCACTTTCACCACATAAGGAAACTCCTGTCCAAATTTCAGCCTTCTATCTCTTACCGTTTAGGCTGTGCAATGATTGCCAATCATTCAGTGCGGATAAACTCTTATGTAGAGAGATATCATCCTAGTATAACAAGTAAAAAACTTAACGTTTATAACACTAGTCACAAAGACAACATATAGAACAAAATTAAGTTAAAATTAAAAATTTTAATTTAAAATTAATTGATAGTGTTAAATTAATTTTTTTTTTGTGGTTATATTTATCTTGTACTATTGTATGTGTTGAGCTTAGCTCCAAATAGTGGTGAGCTACTAATTGATTTTAATTCATGTGGCACGTTATTCCACCGGCGAACAGCATATTTAAAGAAGTGTTTTTCTGACGCAGATAGCATATATTTTGGGCAAACAACATTGTTAGTCCTTTTGGAAGCTGAGAGCTGATTGTTATTTTATAAAGTAATATTAATGCTCTTAAGCTTGCAAAGTCAGTAAGGGAAAGATTGTATATTTTATAGGTATAATTAGAAATGCTTTCAGTTCGCCTTTTTTAAAAAACATACATAGCAACGTCATTAAATACAACTTTTAGTCTTTGCTTACTTTCAGCATTACTTTGTCCAAAAAGCTCGACTCCATAAAATAGGGACGGTGTTAAGTATGTTTTGGCTTTTAGAAGTCTTTGGTTTTCAGGTACAAGGTGTTGGGTCAAGTATAGTTGCCGAAGTAAGCCGTATGTCTTACCAACTGCTTTGTTAATATGGTGTAATGTAAGTGTTGTAACTTTTATTGGTTTGGATAATCTTTATTAGAAATGGAAGCAGCGATGTTGCCGCTTCCAACGTTCAGTTGAATCTGTTCTTAAACATTTTCCTTAGGTTCTAAGTAAGCCTAAGTCTCATTGCTGTGCTGCCCACAGTTGGACAGCAGAGAGAGACGGTTATGTATATTCTATATATTACATATGTATGTATATTATATGTGTATTTATGTTCTCTTAAGCTGGAGCGCTAGGGCATATGCATACACTTGCGTTCGGTCAAGTGGTCGGCGAGTGTAACAGAATGCTGACACTTGCATATTCTGTGAGCGCGCCGATCGACTCATATTTCGGCCACGGGTTTAAGACCGGGACTCTGTTTATGTAAACACTGCAACAAAGTGTTACAGTGTGTTCGCTTTAAGTACTCTTGGTACAGTAGATATTCAATATGTATGCATACTACATCTCCCTCCTATTGAAAAATGACGTAATATTATGAAGTTATTTTATAAGATTTTACTTAAAAGATTAACAAATGAATATTTTATTCAATAGATTTGTGATGTTGTGTTTTTTTTTTTTTTTTTTTTATATATATGAAATTACAAATAATATTCAAATTTAAAGAAGTATTTTTGTCTTAGCATGGCCATACTAAATACAATTATGAAATAAACATTTTTAACCTATCCTTATTTACTGTTTGTTTTTTGTTTTTATTATTCGTTATTATAATGTTATTTCTATCTCCTATTTCCGTTACTTTATACGGACCAGTATATTTATAATCTAACTTATGACCTGTTTCTTTTCTTAATAAGACTTTATCACCTACTGATATATCTATGTTGTTTATTTTCTGATCATATAATTTCTTATTATTTTTCTTATTTTCTTCTAACATTATTCTAGCTCTTTTATATGCTACTTCTAATCTATATTTACTTTCCTTAGCATAGTCATCTATATTGTATATGGTTTCTATATTATCTATACTATTAAATTGTTTTGGTAAATTATTTGTTTTACCAAATACTAACTCATATGGACAGTAATTATGTGCCATTGAGGGGGTCGTGTTGAAACAGAAAACGAAGTATTGAAGCCATACGTCCCAATCAGTTTTATCAACCGATATATATGAGCGTATGTATTCATTGAAAGTTCTATTACTACGTTCTATTGTTCCAACTGTCTGGTGGTGGTGTGCGGTAGATGTTATATTTTCAATTTCTAGGTATTTGCATAGATCATTTATAATTGAATTCTTATATTCTGTTCCCATGTCAGTAATGAACGTCTTCATTGGACCGTACTTCAGAATAAATGATTCAAAAATTGCTTTAGCGACAGTGTTCGCGTTCTTATTTGGAACTGGTATGGCAACTAAATATTTAGTTAGGTCACATATTAGAGTGACTGCATATTCGTTGCCATTTTCTGATTTTGGTAGTGGACCAATAGTGTCTACTATCACCCTGTCGAAAGCATTTATTGGTGTATCAGTTATTATCAATGGGGTCTTATTGTGCTTGGTTATTTTAGCTTTTTGGCATTTTTGACATTTTCGTATGTACTCAGTAATATCTCGAGTCATACCTTTCCAAAAATAATGTCTTTTGACCTTGGCCAAGGTTTTTGCAATGCCGATATGACCTCCTTGTATTGGATCGTCATGGAACTTAGACAGTATAGCTTCTTTCTCTTTTTGTTTTTCTATAAGGGTCACCGGGTTGAGTAGCGCTACTCTTAATGTATTCAATATTTTATTGCCCATTTGTTTAAAATTATCTATTGAAACATGTTCAAAGATATTTTCCCACGGTGCCATTTTGAGTTGGCTAATTTTGTTTATACCGGCTTGCATTTCAAGCCTTTGGAAAAATTGACCTAAGTCTAGGATTCCATTGGTATATAAATCGCTAACATCGTATCTTGCAGTAATTTTTCTACCATGTTTAAATAAACATTGCGTATCTTTTACATGCAAGGTCACTACTTTACGTACTTCGTCATTGTTTATGAATTCATATACGTTGGGCTTAGAAGCTTACTCTATAGATTGCGTAGGCAATTCTATTTCTTTCTTATCCGCGCGGATTTTCTGTCTATTTTGATATCTAGTAGTGACTTTCATTATATTTCCTGTAATGTTTTGTAGATCTTTAATGGTTATTCTTGATAACGCATCAGCTACATGATTGTCTTTTCCCTTTAAATATTCAACTGTGAAATCATACTCTTATAATTCTAGCCTCATACGTGTCAGTTTAGAACTCGGATTGATCATTGAGAATAGGTATATTAAGGGTCTGTGATCTGTTTTGATGTTAAAGTGTTTTCCATAAATATATGGTCGAAAATGTAATATTGCCCAGTGAATTGCAGCTAATTCCTGCTCAGTTGTACATTTATTACTTTCTCCTTTATTGAAAGCTCTTGACGCGTATGCAATAGGAAGTTGGAGTCCGTTATGGTTTTGAGTTAAAACCGCTCCGCACGCTTGCTTACTTCCATCAGTAATTATACAGAATTCTTTGCTGAAATCAGGATATTGTAGCAAAGTAGGTTCCATGAGTTTTGTTTTTAAATATTGGAATGCATTTTGGCATTCATCTGGCCATTCGAAAGGAACATTCTTCTTACATAATCTTGTTATGTGCCGTGAATATTCGGCGAAATTTTGTATGAAACGTCTATAATAATTGCAAAATGCTATGAAACGTCTAGCGCTGTCCGCATTGTGCGGCGTAGGGTAATTCATAATGACATCATATTTCTTGTCATCCGGAAGTATTCCTTTATCTGTGCATTTATGACCGAGAAAACTCACCTCATGCATAAAAAATGAGCATTTTTCTGGATGTAACTTTAAATTGTATTTCCTACATTTCTCAAAAACGTCTGTTAAGTTTTTAAGCATATGTTTTTCGGAACAACCTATAACTATTAAGTCATCCGTATAAAGGAATGCTTGTGAAGGTTCTAATCCAGAGAATGCTATAGTCATCATTCTCTGAAATGAATTAGGCGCTATTTTTAGACCGAATGGTAGTCGCGTGAAGCGATACGAGCCATTGCTCGTTGAAAATGACGTTATATCTCTTGAACTTTTTTCGAGTTCAATTAGATGAAATCATGACATTAAGTCAAGGCATGAAAAATATGTTGCTCGTCCAAGTTGATCCAAAATATCATCAATTCTTGGGAGTGGAAATTTATCGGACAGTAATTTTTTATTAATTTGACGATAGTCAATTACTAATCGCCATATCTTTTGTTCTGAACCTGGAGATGGTTTTTTAGGGATAAGTAATAATGGGCTATTATATTCAGATACAGATGGTTCGACAATCCCGTCGGTGATCAATTTTCCAACTTGTTTCTGTATTTCGTCCACCTGACTGTGTGGGCTTCTATAATTTTTTATATACACTGGTTTATCATCTTTTACTCTCAGTTTTTGTTTATAAAAATTATTTGTGCTAATTGGTTCAGATTCCAATCCGAATATATCATTATATTGGGTGCATAAGCTTGAAAGCTGTGATTTGAATTGTGGAGGAAAGTTTTTTTTTAGTTGAGATAATACGGATTTTTTTCTATTGTCTAGATTAGTTTTGACTACTTCGTAGTTCGAAAGTGATTCATACGCTAAATTATTTGTACTGACTACTTGATCTTTATTTGTTGTATTGAGTAGTCTTATAAAAGCGTTTTTGGTTGTTGCTATGGTACTTGCTATGTAAATACCACGCTGAATTTCTTGATTTGGAATCAATACACTGTCTTCTTTTGAATTTAGATCGATTTTTCTAATAACTTGGGATCTTGCTGGCAGAATTATTAAGTTGTTGCCAGAACTGTATGTTATTGGAACATAAATTGGAAATTTTAAGTTATTAGGTCTAATTATAAGCCAATCTTCAGATGGCTTGAAGTCTAATTGACAGTTGTATTTTTTAATAAAATCGATTCCTAATATGCCATCACAAGGAATAGCGAATTGTAGATCCACGATATGTCCACGTCAGAGTCTGGTAAAATAATATTCCCAAATTATTTGCCTTTTCAACATATTCTAATTGATTAACTCCAATATAAAGGCTATTAAGAGTCCTAACATCAAAATCTTTTTTGAATATTACAAGGCATTTTGACTTTAAAGGATTTAATCCAAGTCCAATTTTATTGGCCAGTTCAGAGTTCGTTATATCTACACATTCATTAATTTTACATAAAGGACGACTGATATACAATTGGACGTCATCTGCATACATATGGACATTACATTTAGACAGGATACTTGGGAGATCATTCACAGACACAGAAAACAATAATGGACCTAATACTGAGCCTTGAGGAACACCACGTGTTATAGATAGCAATGTCGATACACTGAGGGAGGATACGACAGCTTGGCGCCTGTTAGTTAAGTAAGAACTAATTAATTTTGATGCAGTTTTTATACTCTGTACCGTAGGTACATAGAGTATTATAAGTTTGTGCAAAAGTATGTAACATCCAGAAGGAAGCATCTCCGACCCCATAAAGTATATATATTCTTGATCAGCATCAACAGCCGAGTCGATATAGCCATGTCCGTCTGTCTGTCCGTAAGATGGTAAGAGATAGAGGTATGACGTGTATGGGACATATGCTTCTTATGTCTGCAGGCAGATCAAGTTTATTTTCAATTTTGGCCACGCCCCCTCCCGCCCCCGCAATTTAGAAAAAACGTCATATCTCCCACAGTTTTGAAGATAGATGGCTTGTTCCTTCTGGACATATTTAGTTAGAATTACTTATTAGAATAACTTATCGATCCACCAAAGGAATGAAGAAGATCGGATGAACGGTTTTCGAGTTATGATCAAAAGACAAATTTTCTTGGTACAGAGTATGTTATAGTCGGGCTTGACCGACTTTCTTTCTTGTTTAATATATTTTAATTAACAGTGTCAAAGGCTTTGGTGTAATAGAGCAGTGTCAGATATGTGACATGCCCATCGTCTAGTTTGTTTCGAATGTCTTTCGATACTTTTAGTAGTGTAGTGATACAGTTTCGATTTTTCCTGAATCCTGACTGATTCCGGATTAAGAAGTTGTGCGAGACAAGGTAATTGTTTATTTAGTTAGCCGCAAGGGACTAGAAAACTTTCGATAAGTATGGCAAGATAGATACCGCCCTATATTCATTTATTTGTTTAGGAACTGGAATTATTTTCGCTACTTTCCACATTCCGCATTGGCTAACAAACGCAAAACTAAAGCTACTATCACAGAGTATATCAGGTACACTATTCAAATACTGATCCCAGGTAACTTCTTTAACTTGACAATGGAAAAAACGTTATTTTAGTTCATTAACATCGGTATTACAGTTATTTGGAGCTTGTTGTTTTCAATTGCCCAACCCTTTTATCTCTTTCCACGATTGACTATTTGTAATTGCACTATTAAATTTATTGCACATATAATGGCTTTTAGCAGAAAAGATAATTTTGTTGACAATCGTTCTTGATCTCTTAAAATGCGCATATAGAAAGTCTTCCTGAGTAATGTGTGGGTATACTAAAATGAATAAGATGCAAGTCCAAAGATTCCAAGCTATTAGTCATGTGTTTTTCTTTTTATTTAGTGTATTTCGCCAACGAATAAACTTATCTGGCTACTACAATAAAACTTACAACTAATAGTAACAATTTAACTACAAAAAGAAGTCCCTAAGAAGTCGCTTAACAATAATATTGTCGTTTTTAAAGTCGAACCGCATGCCAACTGGTAGACTATTATATGTTAATAGGGCTCTACATATCGGCTCGTTATTGGCATTATTGACCCTATGAGTTGCCACTCTAAATGGGACCATGTCACGCAAAGATCTGGCGTGAACATTAAATGGAATCTTGTCCAGTAGCATAGGACAATCAATATTTCCGACTACAATGTCATTTAAAAAAACTAAAGATGCAATTGTCCTTCTATCCTCAAGGGTTGATATTTGCAAGAGGCGACATCTACATAGATACGGTGAAAAAGGATCGGAAAAATTTTAGGTCGTCACTATTTAAGTCTCCAGTAATTATGATATCTTTATATTGCACACATTATATTATACTAAATTATTCAACATTTCGATTTGGGCGATATATACAGCACTTTCAACGTCCTGTTTGCATATAAATTTAGTTTTTAATTTGTGTTTTACAAATATTGCCACACCCCCGGCATGGCCCTGACGATCAGAACGAATCATAGAATACCCTTCACATGAAACTAAAACATCACACATATCGGAGACAAACCATGTTTCAGAGACACATATTACATCTACAGCAGAACCAAAAAATAAATATCTAAGCTCATCTATTTTTTTAGTCAAACTTTAAGCATTAATATGACACACTTTTAAGCCTGTCTGTTGTTTGCATAGTATCCTAATTAGAGCATGACTGTTCCCTGGGTATTAAATAAAATTTTTCATTTATAGTAAACATTAAAACTGCAGTTTTTAGCCGGCTCGAGGTCATGTTAATGCTTTCGCATAACTTTAAACGGAGACACAACACCACAAAGGAGGCTGGTAGATCGTACAGCTGTTTCAAGAGGAACCACCCTCTATCATCAGCGATCAATGCCTACCAACTGAACGTTTCTCTAAAGTCTCTCCATGCCTGCGGTGGCATAACCGTTTGGGAATCCCAAAGCAGAATGCGCGCAAAAACATCGAGAGGCAGCGTAGAAACAGACAGTCGCCTTTGTGTGTGTGTGTCCCCCTGGTCTTGCCTTTATTAGTGTGAGAGATACTCTCCCCGCTGTTAATAATGGTGACCAAAAAGTTTGTTTGCATAATTGCATTCAAACGGGGGTTTTAGTTGTTGTAATGAAACCATTTTATGTTTAGGCTCATACAACAACAACGCCGTGCCTTGCGTTTTTAGTATATGTGACTGGTTTTTGTGACCTTTCTACTGAGTAAACCTGCAGTTTTTAGCCGGCTCGAGGTCATGTTAATGCTTTCGCATAACTTTAAACGGAGACACAACACCACAAAGGAGGCTGGTAGATCGTACAGCTGTTTCAAGAGGAACCACCCTCTATCATCAGCGATCAATGCCTACCAACTGAACGTTTCTCTAAAGTCTCTCCATGCCTGCGGTGGCATAACCGTTTGGGAATCCCAAAGCAGAATGCGCGCAAAAACATCGAGAGGCAGCGTAGAAACAGACAGTCGCCTTTGTGTGTGTGTGTCCCCCTGGTCTTGCCTTTATTAGTGTGAGAGATACTCTCCCCGCTGTTAATAATGGTGACCAAAAAGTTTCGCTGATGATAGAGGGTGGTTCCTCTTGAAACAGCTGTACGATCTACCAGCCTCCTTTGTGGTGTTGTGTCTCCGTTTAAAGTTATGCGAAAGCATTAACATGACCTCGAGCCGGCTAAAAACTGCAGGTTTACTCAGTAGAAAGGTCACAAAAACCAGTCACATATACTAAAAACGCAAGGCACGGCGTTGTTGTTGTATGAGCCTAAACATAAAATGGTTTCATTACAACAACTAAAACCCCCGTTTGAATGCAATTATGCAAACAAACTTTTTGGTCACCATTATTAACAGCGGGGAGAGTATCTCTCACACTAATAAAGGCAAGACCAGGGGGACACACACACACAAAGGCGACTGTCTGTTTCTACGCTGCCTCTCGATGTTTTTGCGCGCATTCTGCTTTGGGATTCCCAAACGGTTATGCCACCGCAGGCATGGAGAGACTTTAGAGAAACGTTCAGTTGGTAGGCATTGATCGCTGATGATAGAGGGTGGTTCCTCTTGAAACAGCTGTACGATCTACCAGCCTCCTTTGTGGTGTTGTGTCTCCGTTTAAAGTTATGCGAAAGCATTAACATGACCTCGAGCCGGCTAAAAACTGCAGGTTTACTCAGTAGAAAGGTCACAAAAACCAGTCACATATGTAAACATTAAAACCTAAAATAAGATACGCACCTAACATATAAGACAAATTTAATATAAAACACACTAACAGAATATAACTACGCTTGGACAAAAAAAAATTTTTTAAGAGAAAGATACTTAAGTCTAAAGAGAAAATTTATAAAAAGAGCAACGCAAACATCACTCTTGGCGAAATGAATTATTATTGTTATTGTAACAGTCGGTGAAGGGGTTCTTGACGCTGCATGGCCAAAAGCTAGTCAGGCTTTTGGATGCACAATACTTCTGCTTACTCATTCTACTTGATGTGCACAAGAGAGCGGCGTATGAAGACCGCCGAGAGAAGCTTACGTTTTTTCATACTTATAGCTTTTTTAAAAAGCTCATAGTTAGCTTTTGTCAGCTGCTCATTCACATAGCATGGCACAGGCATGATTGAACAAAACAAGGTGGTGCGTTAAGAGTGTGATGCGTACTTTTGTCAAAAGCTTACGCTTCAAAAGTACGCGCAGCACTGAACATTAAGGTACTTTGCAGAGAACTTACACTGATACCACCTCACCTCTCTTGTTGCATCATGGGCACAGGTGAATCAAAGCCAAGAAGCTGTAAGCACAATTGTTTCTTTGTCTCGCGTCTAAAAGCTCCGATTTGCCTGAGCTAGAAAAGCTTGTCCCGCACGTGCTACAGTTTTATAATGATCACTGCGTCAACCACAGTGCCCGATGGGTTCCTCGGTCAGATACGGAACGCCTCTTTGATTGCCGGTGCCAGTTTGATGTGGAGCGAGAAACAGAGGGTATGGAAAGTTGTTTTTAAATTTTCGCCTTCCTGAAAGGGGACACCATGTATGCGGAGGTCCGCAAGAATGCTCAAATTGGCTTGCACAGCAAGCTTAGCATCGAGCTTCGCCTCTAGTTTCTGCAGTTATTATATAAGGTAGGGCGGATATGTGGTCGCAGTCAACTGGAGTTTCTCACAATAAGTTGAGACAGTGAATTTGGATTCCCAATTCAGCAAATAACACCGAAATATTGGATTCAGCGGGAAATGTACAGGCCAATAACACTCCGTGGCTCGACTGTTTGCCAAAGCCATTAGCCCCAGAGGTACCGGTGGCATTACCCACAAATGCGCCGGTGGCACCAGACACAGAGTCAGTGATGAGAAGGAAAATGTGACATTGATCAGGTAGACGCTGGAGGCTTAAAAGGGCCGACCGTAAAATTTACCGAAAGTATTAAAATGCTGGAAAGTAGTTGTTTGCTTTGTAATAATAACAAGATCTTAAGAAACCCATATTTAATAGACCAAATGGTCCAGAGAGCTGAAAGCATAGAAATGCGTACCATGTTTCGTATTAGGCACCGGAATAAGAGGTTACAAATACGGAAGCAAAAGCAGAAGCTTTTATTAACATTTTATTAAAATAAATGAAAAATAATTTGTAATATTCTCACTGTTTTAAATAATATATGTACCAGTTAAATGTTCAGCGAACCGGAGATTAATCACCTCAAGAAGCTGTGGAAATGGAACATCGGACACGCGTCCAGCTGCAGCATTTCCAGTATTCTCGCATTGGCGCTTGGTTGGAGGAGCCGCATGTATGAGTATGTATGTATGTATGAGTGTGTCTGTGTTGTGTTTCAAGAATGTGGTTCCCAAGAGAAAACCGTTTTTCATACTTCTTTTTCTAGAAAAGAGTCACTACATATTTTTTTAAGTATGATAGAAGTTAAAATATCTAAAAAGTGATTTTTTAAGAGCTATAGGAAAGTTTTTCAAAACTTCAAGCGGGAGGGGGCGTGGCCAAAATTGAAAATAAACTTGATCTGCCTGCAGACATAGGAAGCATATGTCCCATACATGTGAAACCTCTATCTCTTACCATCTCTGAGATCTGTGCGTTCATACGGACAGACAGACAGACATACGGACGGACGGACAGACGGACATGGCTATATCGACTCGGCTGTTGATGCTGAAAAAGAATATATATACTTTATGGGGTCGGAGATGCTTCCTTCTGCCTGTTACATACTTTTGCACAAACTTATAATACTCTATGTACCTACGGTACAGAGTATAATGAATGTTTGTCTTTCTGTCTGTCTGTCTGTCCCTTATGCCTGCCTAAACCGTTCATCCGATAGCGTTAAAACTTTGGCAAATGGATGACCGCTTGCCCGCGAAGGTTTCTTAGTTGGAAAAGTGGCCGGGATATGGTCCAAAAACTGCGAAACTTGCAAAATTCTACCGTTCATCCGATGGCGATAAAACTTTAGAGAATTGTTTAGTGCTTGCCCGTGATAGACTGGACCCGTCCAAGACTGGATTTACACGGTGAAGTAAACTTCGTGAAGTTTTTGAAAAAGCTTTAGTTTTTAGGAGAGAGGTATAGAGGGGCAAGCGACGCCACCACACCTCTTTCCTACAAGCATGAGCTTTTTGAAAAACTTCATGAAGTTTGCTTCACAGTGTAAAACCCGTCTAAGTTGAGGAGGAGGGCGGGACATTGTCAAAAAACCGCGAAAATTTCAAAATTACACCGATACCGATGAAATTTTGGAGAATGGACAAACGCTTGCCGGCGAAGGTTACTAAGTTTACTTAATGGGTGGGAAATGGTCCAAAAACCGCAAAATTTGCAACATTATGCGCTTGCCTGTGGAAGCTTCTAAGTTGAATTATTTTGCTGGAAATGGTCAAAAAATCGCGAAATTGCCTAATCTCTACCGATCATCCGATTGCGATGAAACTTTAGAAAATTGCTGGACGCATGCCAGCGAAGATATCTAAGATCCGTTGGTAATTGGAAAATGCTGATAAACGGTTCAAAATGCTAATTTTGGTAATTTTTTATTTGAGGCTAGATTATTATGAAGATTTGATAGACGGAAAATGTGAACTGGTCTATAGGAGGTGTAAAAAGGTTTTTATATGAGTTTAGATTATGAAGCGATTTAAAAAGGTTCAAAAGTGTTTCAGAGCCATATCTCAGAAATTATTTAAGTATGATAAAAATTTGTCAATTTGGCAAATTCTTATTTTGAAAAACCAGCTGAGCATCATATGTATAATGTATCTTCTGCACCTCAACTTTAATAATATGGCTAGCAGGAAATTCAAAAAATAATTTTTACGAAATTTTGACTTAAGCGCACTATAACTCCGGAACTACTCAATCGGTTTTAGTAAACTCTTATCTATATATAACCTTAAGGACTTCATCATCAAAAAAAAAAAGAATTCAAAATATTGAGCTGTTCAAAAGTTTACGATTTTTGTCTGGGCAACACGATTCTGTACCACTGTGTGCGTTGTTGATGCTAATCAAGAATATATACTTTTTACGGTTGAAGGTAGTCTTTACTGACATGCTTTATTTGCTATATTTGCACAAACATTATTTATTCCTTTGGATCAGAGTATAAAAAAAGTACCGAGGATAAGTTTTGATTAAAATTAACTCATAACAAGATAAAGTGACTAACTAAGTATAGTACTAAGCAAAACCATAGCACAATTTAACGAAGAGCCTTATATTATATTTCCTATAGAAATACGAAGTACGCATAAATGAAGCAAAATTTAAGTAAAAATGAAGCAAAGTGGAAATGCTTACTGCTCAGTTTCAGTACGTATATAATGCGTACTTTTCCTAGTGCTTCAGCGTGCGTACTATTTCTAATGCGTATGCGTGCGTATGCGTACTTAAAAAATACTTAATACTCACGTAGTACGCATTAATGACTACGCATTGCAGTTCTCTGACTGGGAAGCAAAACATCACCACCACATAGTTATAACTATATACTAAATTATATAACTAAAAGAAAAAAAGGAGTAAGAAGCAGAACGTATCAGCCAAAGCTCCGCGCAATCTATTTATAAAATCCAAGTAAAAGCCGCCAGAAAAGCCCGCGAAGTTCAAGTGCGAATCGGTGAGGCCAAAGGGAACACAAACCTGATCAAGGACAGCCCAGAACACAAATAAAAACTGATTTAATTAAAACAATTAACTCTCAGCCACAGCAGTCTCAAATCAAAACAAAAATCACAGTAAGCAAATAAACTCGCACAGCCGAATAAACTCGCACACACAGATCAACTCAAACACTGGGTTTTGAGAAAGGCTCTAAAAGCTCACAAAAAAGCTCTCCATAAGCAGCGAACTACACCTACTTCTGGCCGTATTTATTTTTTTATGCTTAGATCGCCTTTATCCAATTCCCCGGCAATCTCGAGTTGCGTACCACACGATTCCGCAACAGTTACTCCAATTTCAACTAACGCCACGCAACCCGAAAAACGCAGATGCAGTGAGCTATCTCCAGAACAAGCTGTTGAGAACAAACACATTATGCTCGCGATTGGAGAACTGAGTAAGAGTTATGATGCAAAATTGGACCATATGGTGGAAAAGCTAGCCACAAAAGATGATATTGTGGAACTAAAGGGTCAGTTAGGAGGCGTCTCTCAAAAAATCGAAGAACTTCAGCGCGAAAATCAAGCTTTGAAGAAGGAAATCGAGCTAATGAAAGGGGAGAGTGGAAATGACCGGAAGGAACTGAGAAGAATTGCTGATCAAAGTCGCAGTAAGAACATTATTGTGAAGGGGCTCAAGAAAGATAAGGCATCAGCAGAAGGAGTTGGATGCCTGCTACGAGCCACACTGGAAATACCCGAAGTAAAGGTGAGAGATACGCGAATTCTGTTTGAGAAAGGCAACACGGTAGGGATTATTGCGGAACTTGAAACTGTGACTATGGTCAATGCGTCACTTAGGAACGGAGGAAAATTGGCAGGATCGAGAATATACATTGAAAAGGATCTGAGCACGGAGAGACAAAATCATAAGACTGCCCTGCTGCAGTTAAGAATGCAGTTGAACAACCTCAATGGCAGCCAAAAAGTCTTTGTAAAACCTGGACCTGGACAATAATCTTGTGCACAAGGGTCAGCCAGCAGAACCTTTAATTAAAGCAATGTACGGAGTGGCGTTTGAGTTGTCATCATATGAGGCACTACTAAGCAGAGCCAAAATGCCAAAAAACCAATAAGCAATCATGCGCCGAGTCAACCTAGCACTAATTTAGAAAATACGAATAATATTAATTTTAACATATTGTCATACAACATTTCAGGGCTTAAGATTAAACTCATCCAGAATAACTTTTTTAAATTAATTAATAGTTATCAGATTTTCTTTCTGTTTGAGACATCTATTGAATCTGGTAATAACGAGCTTGAGCACTATTTCCCGAATTTCGAGCTTTACTGGACTCCGGCAATTAGGTTAGCAGAAAGGGCCGCGCAAGTGGAGGGTGCCTCTATGGAATTCACAAAGAGTTTAAACATGCGTCAAATTGCTCATTCATAAATATCAGCAACAGTATAGTCATCGAAATTAATGGTCCCCAAGGGAAGCTATATGTAGTCCCAACGTACTTAAATTGCACAAACTGGTCACATGATTATGATACGCTTTTTGATTTTTTGCTGCAAGCCGGAAAAGAAAATATCATGATTGTCGGTGACTTAAATGGACGTATAGGAGAGGAACAAGCGCTAACAGAAGAACGGGCGGATAGCTTATTGTCATCCAGCAGTAGAGCGGCAAAAGATAAAACAACGGATTCAAAAGGCTTGAGAATTTTAGATTTGAGAGATAGCTTCAATCTCTTAGTCCTCAATGGAAGAACCCAAGGTGATCCCACTGGAAAATTTACCTTTATCCGAGGCCAAGCATGCACTACCATAGACTACTGTATGATCCAGGGAGAGAGAGCAGAAAGATGAAATTTTCTCAGACCACATGCCTCTTGAAATAGAAGCCCGCACAATCGCACAGCCCCCAATGCAGGGCAACAAGCTTCTTCCAAAGTTGAGGTGGTTGGGGAGGTATCAAAGCGAGTACTCAACGAAATTGGAGAATATTGTAAATGGTCCATCCCGAAAGCAAAAGTTATGCAGAAACCCAGACTCACCGACTTTAGAAAACCCTGGTTTGACAAGGATTGCGACAAGGCTAGAAAAATCTCGATGCGCTGGCTAAGAGAGGCAACTCGCACCAACGCTCCAGAAAGTAAAGCAACCTATCAAAGGGAAAACAGGACATTTAAAAAACTATGTATTGAAAAACGTCGCACTTATTATCAAGACCTTGAGCGGACCTTAGAGAGTATTAGAGACAGTAAAAGTTTCTGGGGAATGGTAAAGCAAATAAACGGCTCAACAGGAAGAAGAGGAATTCATGTCACCTCTGAAAAACTTGCGGATTACTTCAGAGAGCTATTGTGCAACGATATATTAACACCATATATCAGGGACCTACCGATTATAGAAAACTCAGAGATGGATCGTCAAATCTCAATTGCAGAGGTGCGTTACGCAACACTTCAAAATAAAGTCGGAAAAGCCCCGGGTGAAGATAGAATTCCAGCGGAGTTTCTGTTGCACGCCTCTGATACCTTTGTGGAGCAGCTAACGTAGGCTTTCAATGAAATATTTAACTGCGGTTGTGCACCCAAAAGTTTTCAAAGAAACATTATTTATCCCATTTTTAAAAAGGGAGACCCTAAAGTTGTAACAAACTATAGAGGAATCTCGTTTTTGAATACGCTTCTTTAAACATTCACTTCAGTGATCCTAGCCCGCCTAAGCTCGTTCATTGAAGAACAAAAAGTACTTAGCAAAAACCAATGTGGATTCAGAAAAGGATACTCTACTGTAGACAGTATATTCGTCTTAACTTCAATATGCAGGGAATTCCTGAAGGCAAATAAAAAACTTTACCTGTTTTTTATCGACTTTAAGGCAGCCTTCGATACAATAGACAGAAATCTATTGTTCTCTAAATTGGCAATTATGGGCATCTCGTCCAAAACAATAAATGTATTGAAGAGTCTGTACGAGGAGAATAAGACTGCAGTATGGGATGGAAACAACCTTTCGGCATGGTTTGAAACAAATCGTGGAGTTAAGCAGAGCTGCATCATTAGCCCGCTGTTATTCTCCTTGTTCATTAACGATATAGGTGATCAGCTTACTGGAGGCGCTCGCTTCGGAGGCGCTCGTTTGATAATACTACATGTATGCAGATGACACGGTTCTGCTGGCCGAACCACCGTCGTCGCTCCAGGAGATGATAGCCGAAGTTCACGAATACTGTCAGAAATGGGGACTGGAGATTAATACAGAAAAATCTAAAGTGATGGTAGTCCGGAATGGAAGGGGAAGGATGGCAAAAAATGAAAGCTGGACTCTTGGTAACAGTAAACTTGAAACGGTAAAAATTTACAAGTATTTAGGAGTTACATTAACCCCAAATATGTCGTTTAAAAGGCACATAGAACTGAAACTGGAAGAGGCCAAAAGAGCGTTAAATAGCACGTGGAAAACGCTTATGGGAAAGAAAAATGTTAGCGCAAGTACTAAGTACAAAATGTTTCAAGCGACATCCAGATCCATTATGTGCTATGCAGCGGAAGTATGGGGATGGGAGGCACACGAAGACGCTGAAAAATTGCTAAGGTTTTTGTCAAAAAAATATTCTTCCTCTCAAATAACACGCCAACTTATGCCATTCACTTGGAGACAGGACTTCCGGAACTATTGGAATACACGATGCAGATCCACTTCAACTATGTGAATAAAGTTATGTCGTTACCAGATGGGAGGTACCCTAAAATAGTAGAAACAGCATTGAAGGACTCGAATTCGCAGTTTTTTCAAAAGTGGGAGGAACTTGCAACGGAACACAGAGTGGATTTAGTCATTTCCAATCGCTCCACTTGGAAGGATGGACAGTCAAAACTGCTGGGTGCTATTCGCATCAAAAAACATGAGATGAATGTTCAACGAGCACGTGCAAGCAACACTCGGAACACACACAAGACTTCACTATGAGCTTGGAGACGATACGTATTTCAAGGATCAACTCGATACCTTAACGATTTCTTATATTTTCAGAGCCAGAACTGAGATGCTGTCCCTGAACTACAGGCCATATTGTACAGGTGTACGCGAGAGTGATGAGCTGTGCAGTCTCTGCAATATGGGTGCAAAAGAGGATGTTGCACACTTCAAAGCCATCTGTCCAATTTTGAAGGAGCTGAGAATACACCGGCTGGGAAAGTCAATGCTCTCGTTGGAAGAGCAAAAGGCAGTGCTGAACGGGCAATCATGGGATCGGCTGAGAAAATATTTACTGGATGCGTTTAACTACAGAGCAAGAATCTTGGCGGAAGCTTTTTAGAAATAATTTACGCCATAATCTAATAGTTTTTAGAGCCAGGGATGGCCACCTTAGGAGTGAAAGATCTGCTATCTCACGACGAGCGGGGAAGGCAGGTGGTGTAACTCCGAAGGGTAAGTCTTCCTGTAGCTCACTAGGATTAACATATAAATAATGTAAAATTTATCGATTAAGGCTGACGGCAATTATGCCATGCCTAAATACGCAAAATGTTCTTATTTTTAATAAAGAACCATACTACTACTAATTATAACTATCTAACACATCTTTCTTACTTCTTTTTCACTAAAGAAGTAGTTCCAAGACCCATATTTTCTATGACTCCTCCTAGAATATGTTGCAGCATTCTCAGATATTGTTCCTAACGCATTATTCCTTCGATCAATACCAAGGGCCAAACTCCATTTTTATATATACACCCCCAAACCATTATTGAGCGACCACGCTCCTTCTGCAACAGAATCTAGTAGGAGTCATAGAAAATATGGGTCTAGTTGCTGAAATATGCATTTTTCAGCAAGACAATGACCCGAAGCGCATGTCACATTTGGGGAAACATTGGATGTTCAAGCAAAAATTCCAAACCATAAAGTGGCCACCGCAATCTCCAGACATTAACTCAATTGAAAATCTATGGAGCCATGTCAAATCGTAGCTTGCGAAATATGCGGTCCCTCCAAGTGGAATGATTGAGCTGTGGGAGAGAACCAAGGACTTCTGGTACGCTATTCCTCCTGAAATGGTGCGACGCTACACCCTAAGTATGACAAATCGAAAGGGCTGTGGACCCATTATTAAAAAATGTTTAATAAAAAAATTTGCTTAATAATATCCACTGTAACACTTCATTTTTTTTTCCAAAAATATGATTAACGACTCCCATATTTTTTATGACGAAAAACTTGTTTCTCTTGACTTAATGTCACTATTTCCTAGTATTTCTACCGACCTGGCTGTTGACGTGATTCGTGAAAAATGGGAATTCATTAAAAACCACCCGAATATGCCAAAAAAAATCTGTTTCTGAAAGCACGACACTTTTGCATTTCAGAAAATACTTTATACTTTAAGTTTGAGGAGGAACTGTACGTTCAGTTAAAAGGTCTCCCAATGGGATCTCCGGCTTCTCCAATAATAGCAGACATTGTTATGGAAGAAGTGCTTAAAAATGTAAAGACCACTAGATTATTAACCAAGTGTGTTGACGATTTATTTGTGATAGTGAGAGATGACATTAAAAAAAAACTCTAGGGACATTAAACTCGTACCATAAGGATATACATTTTACGTTGGGTACTGAAGTCAATAACAAACTACCATTCCTAGACTCTGCAATCCACAGAATAAACAACACATTAAAAGTCAACTGGTATCAAAAACCCACAGCTTCAAGACGGATAATAAATGATCACTCTAAGCATCCGAAAAATATGATAATCAATATAGCGAAAACCCTTGGCAAGCGGATAATAGACACGAGCGATCCAATGTTTCACAAAGAGAACTTATGGACTATTAAAAAACTACTGATAATGAATGACGTTCCACACAAGATAATAAAGATGATTATCAATGGCATTAGAAAAGAAACAACAAAAACACCAGCGTCGCAGACCAAAATTTACAAATCAGTTACATATATACCACACTACTCGGAAAGACTCGCTAAATCGGACTTATATGAGAGGGAACAAACCACAATACCTAACAAACCAACATACACTATGGCAGCACTATTCAGCAATATGAAAAGTAGAATTTCAACGTTGGTCAAACGTAACTAAATATACAAAAAACCATGCGCTGGAGACGGGACTAATATATGTAACAAAATATATGCTAGGACATGTGACTGGTTGTTTTAAATGTAACTGGTTTTTTGGGACGACAAAATCCAAACTTAAAACTCGCCCAAATGGACACAAATCAGATATTAAAAACGCATGAAGCTTACACACAAAAAACAGCGCTTGCTGCCCTCTGAGCTGAGAGTGGTCACTCTCCCGATTTTGAAGCCACGAGCATTCTGCAACAAGAACGTCATTACAGCAAGCGTTTCACTCTGGAGATGCTTCACATAATAAATACACCAACAATCATTAGGCTAAACTTTAAAATGGACATAGAGAACTGCGCTCACATATTTAGACATTTACTTGACCAACACAACGTCATTTTCTTTGGGAGTAACACTGGCCCCAAAACTTAAGGACATATTTAGGGTCCAATATCGCACAACAAACGCAGTGGTTGACCCAAATATTATTATCAAATTTGAGCACATGCGATAAGCATACACTTCTTCGAGCAGCTTCTGAATACAGGCGGACACAAAAACAACCACTTGGCCTTCACATGCTGGGCTTTGAGTCGGGTAGTCCCATTTACCTCAATGAGCAACTGACAAAAGAGAACTATAATATATTTAAGAAAGCAATGCTGATGAAAAAACAAAAGCTTCTAACTGCAGTATTCTCCCGACGGGGGCTGGTCCACCTTAGGAAGAGTGAGAGGGTAAGTGTCATGTGTGATCAACTGGCAAAAGCTCACTCAACTGCAGCAAGAAGGCTTTCCCCCAACTGAACAGGTGTTGGCCCCCTCCCCCTTGCCCACTGAATCCCCACCAAACGCTGAAGTCTTGTCTGATGCCGAAAGCCACTCGTTTCGAAACTAAAATTTCTATCAAAATAAGCGATCACTTTTCGATAAATTTTTTATTCTTAGCTATAAGCGTAATTCTATACTCATTTATTTATTTATTTGTTGCCATGTCACTTAGAGCGTGCTCTTTACATTTTTATTCCTATAGGATGGATTATGTACGTGTGCATCTGATAGTTTTTGTGCAAGCAATACCAATATGACCTTTAATATAGATACCACCAAAGCGAACAGCCATGCCGTGGTTAGGGTTCTCACTAAACAGAATACCGGACTCCATATATGTCATATTAATTCGCAAAGTCTAGTGAAGAAAATTGAAGAGTTTAAGTACAGGGTTGTCCATATTCGACGGACCCATCTGGCAACGCCATAACTTTTGACAGAGATGTCAGATCGCTTAATGACATACCGCGTTTGAAGCGTCAGTCCAAACAGATTTTTACCATGGAACAATACACGCCACGCGAGCGCTCTGAAATAGTTGAAATTTACATTCAACAGAACAAGTCAATTGTGAAAACTCATCGTGCTTTTAAAAAATTAAAATTTCACATTGAATGGGCAAAATTGCCCTATTTACGCCACTGAAAATCCTCAGGAGATTCAAGAAGTGCCTCTTCATGACGAAAAAGTCACAGTTTGGTGCGGCGTTAGTGCGAAAACGGTCATTGGGCCGTTTTTCTTCCAAAATGAAAATGGCCATGCTGTTACCATCAACCAGGAGCGTTATCGCGACATGATGACCAATTTTGTGATGCCAATTATTCGTCGAAAGCGTATGAGGCAGTTCTGGTTTCAACAAGACGGCGCTCCACCGCACACAAGTCGCATAACAATCGATTTTCTGAAGAAATTGTTTCCGGGCCGTTTGATGTCGAAAAGTGGTGATTTGGACTGGCCACCGCGTTCGCCCGATTTGACGCCGCCTGACTTCTTCTTGTGGGGATATTTGAAGTCAAAGGTTTACGTTAACAAGCCAAGGACCGTAGAAGAGCTCAAGGACAACATTCGTGAAGAAATAGCCGCTATTCCGGCCGAAATGTTGGCGAAAACGATGGAAAATGCTGCAAAAAGGGCACAATACGCCATCAACGCCAGAGGCGGCCATTTGAGAGATATCATATTCAAAAATTGATGTAAACAAATCTACTTGGAACAAATTAAATGATTAAGATTGCCAACCGCCAAATTTTTATTTTTTTCTTTGATTTTTTAAAAAAAACATGGGTCCGTCGAATATGGGCAACCCTGTATATGTTTGTGGAGTCAAATGTAGATGTAATCTGTGAGTCCGAAACGTGGTTTATGTCAGAATTAAGTGACTTGTTGGATGGATGTAATAGCTTCAATGTTTTCCGTTCTGATCGTGTAAGCCATGCGGGAGGAGTTGCAATCTATGTTAATAAAAGTCTTAAATGTAAGGTTATTGACAAACACCCCATTGATTGCCCAATCGAATATTTGTTCATCGAATTATCCAATCTGGACATTGACTTAAAAATGCTAGTAGGTTGTGCCTACAGACCACTGTTACGTGTGCCTGTAACCGCTAGAGCTACCCACGCTAGCCCGAAGGCGCAGCAGCCCGAAAGAAAGTCTCCAAGGCTAGCAGAAGTTAGTCAGATTTGGAAGCTGTGGGCAAAAAGAACGTTTGCGGGTGTGCGTCTGTGCGAGTACCTCGGCGTAATTTACATTTTTTTATCGGAGTCGCCCAAATTCGACTAAGGTCGGTACGAAAACTCCAGAGCCAATCGCTGGTTTGAACCGGTACGCGAACCCGGCAATCGCAAGTTCGTCAGTGCACCAAGTGTTTCGGGCTGCCACCAGTACTGCATACAAACGCATGTGCATATTTGCATGCATAATTATATAAAGCTAGAAAAAAAACCGACCTGCACCAACACAGCACAGCCACTACCCAGAGGGGAGCGAAGCGACAACAGAAGGCCAACGACCATATAAGCGCCCTTTCACATAGGCCTAGCATAACCAGCAGCACGAGCGCCGCACCAACTTCAAACGGTGGCTTGCGATCGGTTTTGCCTACACTACAACACCCCGCACCCCGCTAAGAACATTGCGCTGACCCACAAGCGCCCGGCAGACACCCACCAGACGCCCAGCAAAGCAGAGACAGACGGCGGCGGGGGAGTAAAGGCGTGCGGAGAGACTGCGAAGAGAATTCGGCTCTACAGTCAAGGCAGCACTTGAGGAAGCACACTTCTCCGAGCGCAGCTTGGGGAGATCGCTAGTGTAAAAGGGGGGGGTGAAGAGCTTTGGTTCTTTTGCTTGTGCATTTCTTTTGTTTTGTTTTTGAGTTTTTAATTGTATTTTTGGCATGCAGTCAAGGGCCGTTTAAATTCGCTTACTGAGGCATATGTGAAGAAAAAATCAAGTGGAGTGAAACAGCTGGCCAAAAGTCCAAAGAAATATGCTGGCTTGGTGATCATTATTTTTTTGTTATTAAAGATTTTCAGCCCTGTTTGAATGCTGGCGCCAACATACTACAAACTGGGGTAAGTGAAAGAGCAGCCAGACTGCATTTGAATTTATCCTTTATGGATTTTACCTTATTTTAGTGAATTTTTTTTTGTAAAAAACCTCATAATAGGAGTTACTCGTTTAGGGAATACTAGCAAATAATGTTTGAAGAAAAGTTATGTAATATATTGTACACCCAAGTGGTCTGAAAACATGAATTGCTAAGGGTGTTATGTTTGGGGTGGGTATGCTTTAAGACGGATGATAGTAAGTAATCAGTTGAGCCCAGGTGTTGCTACACAGGTACTTAGAGACTAATTGACGAACGCCGGACTGAGAAAGGGGATCATTACCTAGAACTATGGCAAAGGATGATCCACGGAGTCTAGCTATTTGGATAGCTAAGGGAGGGATCAGCCAGGCTGTTTTAACATCGGGCAGGAGGACTAGTGTGAAAGTGAGTGAATGGGAACCGAGAATGGATGGGTGTGAAAGGTCAATTTGTGTGAATATTTTTCTTTATTTATTTTCTTATTGTCAGTATGAATGGACATTAGCGTGAATGAGGAGTGAAAGGGGGTCGACTTGTCACGACAGCCACGACAATTCTTTCAAACGGACTTTTTCATAAAAATACTATCGGACAGAAAAATTGGCACGAATCTAAAAATATTATTGAATATGTTCCTGGGAAGAATTAGCCCTGGAATTACCACCGTGCCAGAGGCCAGGCTGCTTATTCCGTGACGCCGGAAGGAACATTTCACCACATAAATATATAGATTTCTCTACAGTAATATACACACTAGGTTACTTATCAATGACGTACACAGATATTATTATTCCTGGCGACTTCAACAGCAACTTACTCCAGGAATCTCATCTTTTGATGGCAATGGAATCTCTGGGACGAAAACCAGTAAACTGTTTGATTTCCACTCACTTTTCTAACACTAATGACACCCTACTTGACTTTTTTTTGTGAATAACGTCAAGAAAGTTCTCCTCTATGACCAATTTTCTGTTCCTGCTTTCTCTAAACACGATTTAATATTCCTGACCTATTAGTAAATGTAAATCGTACTGATCAAGTAATCCAATATAGAGACTTTCGAAGCATTGACTACATCGGACTAAGCAATGCATTTTCAATTTGTGGTTGGGACGCAATTTATTCGCTTCCTTATGTTGACTCGCAGTTAGATTTACTTTGTAACAACGTGGACCATTTATATAACACTTTT
Source organism: Lordiphosa fenestrarum (assembly GCA_035044985.1). Taxonomy (NCBI): domain Eukaryota; kingdom Metazoa; phylum Arthropoda; class Insecta; order Diptera; family Drosophilidae; genus Lordiphosa; species Lordiphosa fenestrarum. The sequence goes on from JAWNNO010003236.1 coordinate 32,538, forward strand.
GTACCTGTCAACTTTAAAACTTTAAAAGCAGCTGATAAATCTTGGTTTAACGCCGAAATTAGGCGAGCTATTAAAAAACATGATGAAGCCTATGCCAAATAGAAACGCTACAGGATACCAAGTTTATACCTAATATTTAAATCGAGTCGAGAGAAGTGAATAACTTCGTCATTAAATCGAAAAGGTCATTCTATTGCAACAAGTTTCAGAGGGCTATAAGTACATCTCAACGATGGAAACATATTAAAAATGTAGGAATTGGGAAATCAATGTCTATAATAAAAGATGATGTCGATGTAGATAAAAAAAATCTTAATTTCACCCGACTAAACGTACCTTGTATTTGTCCGCATCTTCAATAATTGTTCTAACTGTTTTGAATTTGAGTGTGCAAGTCCTAGTGATATTCTCGACTCAATTCGTAAAATTAAATCAGAAGCTGTGGGCCTTGATGGCGAAAATTCCAAATTTATAAAAGTCTTACTGCCAAACCTTATAAGCCATATAACGCACATATTCAACACAGCGATTACTACCTCAACCTTACCAAACGAATGGAAATTTGCAAAAATAATACCAGTCCTTAAGAGTGAAGATGAATTTAGGCCGATCTCCATACTCCCTTACCTTTCAAAGGGCTTTGAACAGCTAATTGCTACACAAATGACCAGTTTCCTAGCCTCTAACAAGCTCCTCAACAACAATCAGTAAGGATTTCGAAAAATAGAAGCTGTACTACAGCGATAATTAAAATAGTTGAAGACATCCGTTTTAACATCTGTTTTATTGTTGTTTGCTAGCCCCCTGAAGACGGACCCATGTGGTCTCGAAATATATTGGGACATGAGAAACAAAAAGGCCGTTTTATTTTCGAATGAGACGATTGACCTCGAGCCAGCCAAACCAAACATTGGTTTATTTCCTATAGTTATTATGAATTAAAATGAAGCCTTTACAAGTCTGTCATAGATTTTCGACACTGCATATTCACTTAGATTGTTGGGTATTCAACCAAATGTTGAGTTATGCTAAATATAAAATATATACTTGCCTAAAATAATGATTTCTATATAACATAGCATAGTTTAAAGGTCATTAAGAATGATATATTTTGTGTGAATGAACGAAGTATATAAGAGTTGGAAAAAATCCCCATACAAATATAGTAGGCCACTTGAGATGTCAGAAAAGTACATTTTGCAAAAATGTAGTCGCATTACTCGCTATCTATTCTATTGTTCGATAGTTTTTATTCAATAGTCGACTATTTTTAGTCAATAAACATGATGTCCATCACTATTAATAAAAATAACAAAAACATCTGAATTTGATGCGGACAAGATGTCAGAAGACAACAAAGCAACTCAACTTTTTTTTTTTAAAAATTTTTTAATGGCTATTATATTTAAGTACTATAGATAGATGAAAAATTTTGTTCCCCGACCGTCAATAGTTCTCCAGATAATCCGGAAAACACATTAAACGTTTAAAAATTCATAACTTTTGAACGGTTTAACGGATTTGATCGAATCAAAAACCTCTTTTGGTGAACTTCTCGTGAACTTTTCGGAAAAAAATATAAAACAACTCTCAAAGTTATCAGAAGTAGTCTTTTTGATTAAAAAAAAAACTGTTATTTTCTGTTTTCTTCAAGAGGGCCACGAGATTTTTCTATCGAATTTTTTTTTTCAGATAGAGCATATTTTTAAGTACATTCCGCAATATATTTCAAGATGGCAGACAGCCTGAGAGCTCGGGAATCAATTTTTTTAAATATCCAATTTCGGCGTTTGACTGATTTTTCAAATATTATGAACGAAATAACTAACAATAAATCAATTTGTGGCTTAATTTTGTTCATCGCGATATATAACGATTGTATAATTAATTAATACATAAGCAAATAATAAATTTAATAATTTATGTCACAGACGGGGCTGCGCAACATTTTAAAAATCGTTTCCAAATAGCGAATTTATTAAATCATGAACGTGATTTCGGCTTGAAAGTTGAGACACATTATTTCGCAACTGTCCACGGTAAAGGAGCGTGTGACGGAGTGGGCGCAATTTTCAAAAGAGAAACCAGGCGTAGAAGTCTCCAAATCACTCATGCTGAACCTATTCTCAGTCCAGATGCATTGTTTCGATGGTCAAAAGACCATTTTCAAGGGATTGATGTATTTTTTTACACGAAAGAGGAGCACGTCAAAGCAGGATTGAAGACAAGGTTTGACAGTGCAAAGCCCATTCCTGGTGTTCAAAAGCAACACTGCTTCATTCCCGGAATGGATAATCAGCTTCGATTCAAGCGATATTCTTCAGCAGTTGATGAGGACGTTTTTCCCAAGGAAAAGAAGCAAAAGCAGCGAAAGTCTGGTTCTAAACACTCATATTAAACATGTTGGGATGATACATCATTTATTATTATAACTACTTTTTTTCCCCTCCTTTGTTTGTTTGCCCTTTTGTTTTCTTTGGTCGAAATTTGGATTACGTTCAAGGGTAATTACTCTTATATCGCGATTTACAAAATTAAGCCACAAATTGATTAATTTTTAATTATTTCGTTCATAATATTTGAAAAATCAGTCAAACGCCGAAAATGGATATTTAAAAAAAATTGATTCCCGAGCTCTCAGGCTGTCTGCCATCTTGAAATATATTGCGGAATGTACTTAAAAATATGCTCTATCTGAAAAAAAATATTCTAATGAAATATCGAGTGGCCCTCTTGAAGAAAACAGAAAATAACAGTTTTTTTTTTAATCAAAAAGACTACTTCTGATAACTTTGAGAGTTGTTTTATATTTTTTCCAAAAAGTTCACTAAAAGTTCACCAGAAGAGGATTTTGATTCGATCAAATCCGTTACACCGTTCAAAAGTTATGAATTTTTAAACGTTTAATGTGTTTTCCGGATTATGTGGAGAACTATTGACGGTAGGGCAACAAAATTTGGGGGGTTTTTCCATCTATCTATACTACTTCAACATAAAAGCCATTAAAAATTTTTTTGAAAAAAAAAAAGTTGGGGTGGCTGAGTTGATATGGAATGTCCCATACCCTAAGCTATGTGAGGTTCGCTTGAACCAAGACGGCAAGGGAGCAGACAGAGAATTAAGAACGTTTATTCAAAGTGGACTTATGGCCGAACCATACTATTTCTAAAAACTTAAATAAAGAAAAAATATCAAAGCTAAACCACTAGACTACTCATTAAACTGAAATTGGGTGTACTAGCTGGAATACAGTAACAAGTGAAATCAAAACAATTGACTATAAACAGCCCCACAGGGGCCTAAATCGAACTTCTCTCAATCTCTTGGCTTGTGTACTTCGAATATTCACACTAGAAAAAGGTATCTAACTGTGTATAGCCCGAATCAGAACGGCAGAATTTTGAGAAGCTTTTTCATGGCTAATTAACTTCACAGCTGCCGCAACAAAATGGTAAAGGTGACCTATTAGTTTTAAGAGAAAAAAATTATTCATTAGATGTCCCGAGGCGGGATCGAAGCAACGACTTCTGGCGCAGAAGGAAAACACTTACAGCTGCAACACACCCGGCCACGACGTGTGAAATCAAGTTTCTACAGGGTGGTCCATCGAGTGTTTGGAATTTGAACTATTCACAATTGGACTTTAACGAGAAAGCTAAGCTAACTTCGTCTGTGCCGAAGTTTTTATACCCTTGCAAGTGCTCGCTTAAATATTTTCAAAAAATACTTTTCCCATTTTCCGACCGATCGTTCGTATGGGAGCTATATGATATAGTCATCCGATTTGGACAAAAACTTGTAGAATTATGTAAAAGCAAGAGAAGCAAACAAATACAAAATTGCAGGATTTTAAAAAAACTTGGTAGAATTATAAAAAAAACATAGAAAACCTACGATTACAAAGATTGGCGACGAAAAGAAAAAAGTTGTTCATACTAAAACTAGTTTTCCAACCGATTGTTCCTATGGGAGCTATGAGATATAGTCATCCGATCCGGTCGGTTCCGACATATTAGTAGTGTGCAGCAAAAAGAAGACTGTGCAAAATTTCAGCTCGATAGCTTTAAAACTGAGAGACTAGTTCGCGTAGAAACAGACAGACAGACGGTCGGACGGACAAAGCTCAATCGATTCAGCTCGTCACCTTGATCAAGAATATATATAGTTTATGGGGTTGGAAATGAATATTTCTATATAGTACGTTGCAAACTTATAAACAAAATAAACTTGATCTGCCTACAGGTTTAAGAAGTTTCTGACCCATAAACGGAAATCCTCTATCTCTTACCATCTCTGAGATATGTGCGTTCATACGGACAGACAGACGGTCAGACGGACATGGCTATATCGACTCGGCCCTTAATGCTGATCAACAATATATATACTTTATGGGTCGATTCGTCGACGCTGCGTTGGTGGTAGGCTACTACAAATATGTATATACATTTACTAGATTATATTTACCCGCGGCTTCGCTCGCTTTTGCATCAATTTGTTATTTATTTATCATGCTGGTAATATTTTTATACTCTGTAACAGAGGTGCACAGAGAATATAAAGTTTGTGCAAAAGTATGTAATAGCCAGAAGGAAGCATTTCCGACCCCATAATCTTTATGGGCTTATCCGAAACTTTTTCAACCAAAGGCTGAAATTTAATGTTGACCAAATTCCATTTGTGTTTAGAATCTAAACATGAGTCCACGATCCCTCGACTCACATCTAGCGATAGATATCATATGCCTAACCCATAAACATGTCTGGAAGTAATAAAATAAATATTAATAGCCAGATTGACAAGGGTCAGGATGTATCTAACCCCACGCGTAGGGACCCTTTGAGATGCACAGGCGATGCACCCCTCCCACTAGGGCTGCAAAACTATCGATAGTGGGTACATCGATAGTTTTTAACTTCGATGTTTCAAAACCTCGATGTTTTCCAAAAAAACATCGATATATCGTTAAAACATCGAAAATTTTTCAAATATTTTAGATTGCGGTAAAAACCATATATCTTATGCTATATTAAGAAAAATATAGAAAAGGTAAACATTAATTTTGTTTGTGTAAAATAATGTTATTAATTTCTTAATAATAAACGAACAAAATTTATATTTTCATTTTTTTTTTAATTCAAAAAAACAAAAATTAGGTCTTCACAATTTAAAGCTTTTTTATTCAAATTTATTTCTTAATATTAAAAAAAACAAATATAAAGGCTCATTTCTTAAAATTAAAAAACAAAAATTATGTCTTCATAATTCAAATCTCACTCATTAATATTCATATCTTAAAATTAGAAGAACAAAAACAATTGCTTCATTAATTGGTTCTTAAAACTAAATAAACATAAAATGTAAGTCTTTTCAATTCACAGATAATTATTTTTTAACATTAAAATTAAGTCTTTTCCATTCACATATTTGATTTTTGATGGTAAATATTATTTTTTAAATTGAGTCTTTTCCATTAACATGTTGTCTTTTGAAGAAATTGGCTTATTGCGAATTATTTTCGTCTAGCCATTGGTTTTTTTTTAAAAAAACAAGAACTTTGACAGCTTTTGGTTTTAGCGCCGCACGTTTATTAGAAATGATCTCCCCAGCCTTGCTGAAAGTTCGCTCAGACTCAGTTGATGTAGCTGGAACGCACAAATATTTCAAGGCACAATGTGCTAGCGAACTAAATTGGGTTTTATTGCTCAGCAAAAAATTCAAAAATGGTTATAGCTAAAAAGATTCATATTTTAAATGTTACCTTCCAATACTCCAGCGGATCTGCTTCTCGCGATGCATTCTGCTGCTCAAAATATTGACGCAGCTCAATTATTGCATCCGACCGAATTGTCTTTGGTTTTTGCTTAACTTTTGTTGTCATAAAACTGCACTGGCAGCACTGATGCAGTGAAGCATCCGATATATCGATGTTCAATTTTTAACATCGATACATCGGACCATTTTGAAAACCTCGATACTATCGATAGTAACATCGATAGTTTTGCAGCCCTACCTCCCACTAGACCGACACATATGTTTGCATATGGTAATTACCAACGCACAAATGCATTAACATACACATGCTTCGTCTTACAAACAAAGCAATAGATAAGTTAGATTTAAGGGATAATTTTTATAGAATAAAAGAAGGATTGCTCGCAAGAGCGATTAAGTACATATATAAAATTACAAGCGTGCTCATCTAAGGTGTATAATTGTATATATTTTTTAGGACCTTCGAGCCGGGAGTTTTGATATTCGCGAAAGTTGATGTAAGCGTATATCCAATTTTGGTTTATCAAAGTCTGTAAAGTGGGTGCGAATATTTGAATATTCGACAGAACCATGGCGCAACTCATAACGAGATTAAAGGTCAATATGAATTACCACGCCATGCAGGACGCCGGGCCATCAGCACAAAATGATGTGCACCGGTACTCGACGCCCACATATGCTACCGAATCGGACAATTTTGGCTCTGTAAGCACTATATTCGAATTGGCGAATCTATTGGAACTACTTGCAGGCAATCTAAACCAGGCTATTGATGAAGCTAGGAGATGTTTCATGGAATTGGACAGATATGGAATTCTGGAGTATAAATCGAAGATTGAAATTAGGATGTCGGTGTTAGTCGAGAAGCACCGAGAAGTATTGACATGTATAAGCTCAATGAGATTGACAACGATAACATTATCGAGATGAGGATTAAGGCCACGGCGATGATGGAAAGACTGGAAAGGAAACAGCGTCTCCAAGAATTAAAGGATGCAAGACCTTGCCCACATTTAGTGGAAAACCCAGAGTGGATTAAATTCTATGAATGGTTTAAAATGGCAATTCACGAGAGAGCAGAATTCGGAGATGCCTTTAAGATCTACTATCTGAACTCGTGTCTGAAAGGAGAAGGTAGATACCCACTCACCTCCTCACTTATGACCAGTTCTTCGTACTATTCAACGGCATGAGACCGTATATGCAAGATCAACAGTGAAAACTGGAACAGATTCTCAGAAAAATTGAAAATCAGTCAGCCTAATCTTAAACCAGCACGTACGCCGTTGAGGGTAACACCCAAAACCCCCAAGGAGCAGACTTCAACGATCAATCGTGGAAGTCTGTTTAAGGAACACCAGCGAGCGCCAGATGTCAGTATCACCCAGGTCAACACTCAGGCTGCCTCGGAGTCCAAGCATCCAGCAACAGAGTCCAACAATCTGAATCAACCCAATGGAGAAGATGAGGACAGCAACCAACAAGGTCTAAATATCCAGCAGCTCAATCTACAAGTAATGAAGGTGGATCACACTCAGCAGGAGAGCGATATTACTATTGAGATGAAGGACAAGGATGTCTTTCAGGCCCGTAAAGAGACGGCGGTCAACTGTGGCCAACAGATAGAACTCTTCGACGAGGACGAAGAAACAACAGCAAACAGAAATAAGCGAAAAAATTGTTATGAAACCAAAACAAGGAGAAAAACCATTAATACCGAAGAAAACCAAGGAAGTGGCTGTCAACGTACTGGAACGTACGGTAGAGAGTACCAGGAGTGTGTGCTTGAGCAACACTAAGCCTCAAGGCACCAAGAAGAAGAAAGAACTACTATCTGGCGATCCACGAGGCCATATGGGTCCTTTAGAGCCATAAATTTATTTCATGTGTTGCAGGCAAGGGATTATTTCCGCACCAGAAAAGATGCATCACCAAATGGGTCCACGTTGGACAAATCGAAGCGACAACTTAGACATTTATTAAGAGTCTGTGGTTCTTACCGAAGAGTAAGTAACAAACTGGATAAGTGGATGTCGAATTGGTGGACCCCAGAGAATGTTCGAGCGAGAACATGGGACGTTCGGACTTCATGGAAATTCGCTAAATTCAAACGATGAGTGGCTGACGCATTTTAGGACCCGGAGAATGATTAGAATCTAAACATGAGTCCACGATCCCACGACTCACATCTAGCGATAGATATCATATGCCTAACCGAAAAACATGTCTTGTAGTAATAACATAAATATTTATAGCCACATTGACAAGGGTCAGGAAGTATCTAACCCCACGCGTAGGGACAGGCGATGCACAGGCGATGCACCCCTCCCACTAGACTGACACATATGTGTGCATATGGTAATTACCAACGCACATACACATGCTTCGTCATGCAATAGATAAGTTATATTTAAGGGATGATTTTTATAGAATAAAAGAAGGATCGCTCGGAAGAGCGATTCAGTACAAATATTAAATTACAAGCGTGCTCATCTAAGGTGTATAATTCAATACAAAATGGTTTTGAATGGGCAAAATAGTCGTTTCAACCTTTATCGCTTAGCAATACTTAAAACTGGTTTCATTTTCTTTTATTTAAGATTAAAATTAAATTTGTAAGTTATCTAATATATGGTAAAATTTTGAATGTTAGGGTACATTATGTGTAACGTCCGCAACGGAAAATAAGGTTTTTTAAATTTAAAATAATGAATTTAAATATTTTTGTTTTCCAAACACACAGAGTTTTTTAAACACTTAAATCTGATGAAAACAAATTTCTGGATTACAAGTTTTTATACCCTTGCAGAGGGTATTTTGAAATTGTCCAGATGTTAGTAACGCATAGAAGGAAGCATTTCCGACCACATCTGTCTTCTTCTATCTATCTTCTATCTATATTCTATCTATCTTCTATCTATCTTCTATCTATCTCTCTACATATGTACTACTGTGAGCAAAAAGTAAGGTGTAAGGGTCAATTTAAACTTCGCGGGCCTAACAATTCGGGCAGGTTTTTTTTTTCTTGAGTTGGCAGGACTGTTGATGACATCTGTGCCATATTTCATGTGAATGTCATTATCAGTAATATATTTACGCTTGTGTTTTCCAAAAGTTCTCAATTTTTTGCAAAAAAAGCCATCAAAAATTCGACGCATATCGTTCCGCAACCACCGTATTCGCCTGGTTTGGCTCCGTGTGACTTCTGGCTATTCCCAAAACTCAAAAACCACTTCGGGGAACGCGTTTCTAGTCGATTGAGGAGATAAAAGCAATATCGAAGAAATCGCTGATGGCTATACCGGAAAGGGACTATTTGGTATGTTTCGAGGATTGGAAAAAACGTTGGCATAAGTGTATTTTATCGGGAGGGGACTACTTTAAAGGGGATGAAATTGATTTAGAAGAATAAATAAAGATTTTTCATTTTTACAAACAAATTCACCTTACTTTTTGCCCACAGTAGTATGTGAGAGTTTGTCCTCACTAACTGATTGGCAATCATCGCACAGCCTAAACGGTAAGAGATAGAAGGCTGAAATTTGGACTGAAGTTTCCTTATGTGGTGAAAGTGTGTACTAAGGCAGGGTTTGGAAAATTCCACCCGGAAAACTCGGAAAAGCGTCGGAAAAGTTTGTATGGGTAAAATTTTATTTTTCTTCCGATTGACTTGAAACTCGGTTTGTAAGCAAAGTATGCGAAGTAATTGGACACGTGTTTTCCCGATTTCGGAAAATCCGCCCACAAGGAAAATTGCCGGAAAATTCGAAATGCAAAAATCTATTTTTTACTATCTTAAAATTAAATAAATTGAGATGTCATTTTCCGATGTTTGAAAAATTGACCGTCAGAGTCGGAAAATTCACGGAAAAGCGTCGGAAAAGTTGGTATGGGGAAAATTTTATTTTTCATCCGATGGACTTGATACTCGGTTTGTAAGGAAAGTAAGTGAAATAAATTGAGATTTCATTTTTCGATGTTGGATAGCGATAGCGTAAGCGATAACGATAACTATAACAATATCGATAACGATAATGATAACGACAACGATAACTATATCGATAACGACAACGATTACGATATCGAAAACAATATTGATAACGATAATGACAACGATAACGATAACTATAGCGATAATGATAACGATAGCGATAACTATAGCGATAATAATAACGATAATGATAACGATAGCTATAGCGATAATGATAACGATAGCGATAACGATAGCGATAGCGATAACTATAGCGATAATAATAACGATAGCTATAGCGATAATGATAACGATAATGATAATACTAATGATAACGATAATGATAACGACAACGACAACGATAAGGATAACGATATAGAAGAGATAGAAGGCTGAAATGTGGACAGGAGTTTCCTTATGTGGTGAAAGTGCGACCTAAGACGGGGTTTTGGGAAATTCCACCCGGAAAAGCGTGGGAAAAGTTTGTATGGGGAAAATTTTATTTTTCATCCGATTGACGTTTATGCGAAATAGTTGAAAACGTGTTATCCCGATTCCTAAAATCCGCCCACAAGGAAAATCCCAGGAAAACTTGACATGCAAAAAACTATTTTTCATCCGATTGACTTGAAATTCGGTTTGTAAAGATTGTAAGTGAAATAAATTGAGATGTCAATTTCCGCTGTCGAAAATTTTACCTTAAGGTCGGAAATTTCCGGAAAAGCATAAGAAAAGTTTGTATCGGGAATAATTTTTTTATCCGATTGAGTTGAAGCTCGGTTTATAAGCATGTATGATTTTCCCGATTTCGGAAAATCCGCACAAGGAAAATTCGATATGCAAAAATCTAATTTTCATCCGATTGACTTCAAATTCGGATTATAAGGATAGTAAGTGAAACAAACTGAGATGTCATTTTCCGATGTTAGAAAATTTGACCGTAAGGTCGGAAAATTCGTGGAAAACTTAACAGCATGGCTTGAAAGTATTCACTTCTCTACCGAGTAAGGCCCAGTTGTTGTTGACAAGATAGAAACAAAGTATGCGAAATGAAAAAGGAGATCAAAGCAGACGAGGGAAGGTTTCTAACGTCAGAGAATATAAAGTACAGGCAGTCTACGAGAACTGGTCAACGAGACAACATCAGGGACTTGCTTTACATATTACGACATTATATTTTTATTTTATACTTTTTTTTTTAAATTTTATAATTTTTTATAATTTTATAATTTTTCAATATTGTTAAAAATATTCTCAGAATTTGCAGACTTGATATATTTTGAGCCAACTAATTGTAATCATGGTAACTGAATACCTTAATATGAATGGCGCAATGCTTCCATTTTCCGTGGTGCCTATAATAGGCGACGGAGCCTGCCTCTTTGGAGCAATCTCGTATATTTTAGACGGCACACAAGACTTTACCGATACGATTCGCCAGGAAATAGTATCATATGTTATTAACCAATGGGATCATCTCTGTGTCTTCAATTCTGAAGGAAATAATTATATGACACCGGCACTATATGAGCACGAAATAATGCAACCCAACACATATGGGACCACATGCGAGTTATTTTCGGCTGGAGAGCTATATCCACTTTTTATTGATGTGTTTCAAAATGGCAACATTTTAGGACACTTTGCTAGAAGTGAAAACCCTGTGAAAAGACTGCGCTTCACAGGAGACTTATCAAATGGGCATTTTGATGTTTACATTCCTTCTGAAAGCTTGCCTAACGAAGATGTTGCTCCTCAAAATGAATCTAAAACAGGCGAAAAGAAAAAAGCTATTAAGAGAAGGGCTAGATTTTCTGATAAAACCAGGAAAAAGCAGCGTAAACTTGCATCTGAAATGTATCGCTCTAAGCATCGCGGTGAGCGTAATGATGCAGCTAAGAAATATCAGGCTCAGAATCCTGAGGTGCATCGAGCTGCAGCTGATAAATATCAGACTCAAAATCCTGAGGTGAACCTGGCTGCAGCTAAGAAATATCATGCACAGAATCCTGAGGTGCATCGAGCTGCAGCTGATAAATATCAGACTCAGAATCCTGAGATGAACCGAGCTGCTGTAGCAAGGTATGAGGCACAGAATCCTACTGTAAGAGCAGAGAGACGCTTGCGTCCATGGAAAATTAAAGCAAACTCTGGATTAATGTACGATTCTGGAACGGCTTATAGCACAGACAAAGTAATTCGACTTGGTCTGGATGGAAAGAATGGAAAGATGAGCCTAAAGGTATGTGCTGCAAAGATGGGAAAGTACAACTTCCTTCTTTTAGAGATTTACCTGAACTACTTGAGAGACTCATACTAGGTGACCATGGCAGCCATAGCCATTTTATGGACTTTATTAGAAAATACAATTGCTGCTTCCAAATGACTTCATTTGGTAGCAAAAGAATTGTAAGTGATGGTTTTATGCCAACCTTTAAAGTGCAGGGTCAAGTTTATCACTTAGTTGGCAGTCTTTTGTTAGCTCCAGAGTCCGAAGCCCAGTTTCTTCAAATATATTTTGTTGGTGAGGATGACAAGGAAACGCAACTGAGTTGTAAAAATATTTCAAATGTGGACTTGCGTTCAGTAAAGGATTTACAATGCATGTTACGCGAGAGTAATTCACACGTTAAAGATTTTAAAATTGCTCTTGACAAACTGCCAAAAGATGGCAAAGACTTTAAAATGATTATACACGCTTATAGAGCACCAGTTGGTGCTCAAAGGGGTCGTTTTAATGCACCCCGCTTAAACGAAGTAGCCTTGCTCATAGTCGGACAGCAGTTCGAGAAGCGAGATATTATTATTGAGAGACATAACAATCATTTGCACCGTATAAGTGAAGTACACCGTCCTTACGATGCTTTGCAGTATCCATTGCCATTTTGTTATGGAGAGGATGGCTATTCGATTGACATACCTCAATGTGATCCAATTTCAAAAAAAAATCTAAAAACAAGAAAGAAAGTCGGTCAAGCCCGACTATAACATACTCTGTACCAAGAAAATTATACGCTCAGCATAAATTTTGATGCTGCAGAAGCAGCTAAAAGCAGCGCTTCCATTGCACTGCAGCAGCGAACAGTCTTTTGATCATAACTCGAAAACCGTTCATCCGATCTTCTCCACTCCTTTGGCGAATCTATAAGTTATCCTGATAACTAAATTTATTCAGAAGGAACAAGCCATCTATCTTCAAAACTGTGGGAGATATGACGTTTTTTCTAAATTGCGGGGGCGGGAGGGGGCGTGGCCAAAATTCAAAATAAACTTGATCTGCCTGCAGACATAAGAAGCACATGTCCCATACATGTCAAACCTCTATCTCTTACCATCTCTGAGATCTATGCGTTCATACGGACAGACAGACGGACAGACGGACATGACGGACATGACTCGGCTGTTGATGCTGATCAAGAATATATATACTTTATAGGGTCGGAGATGATTCCTTCTCGATGTTACATACTTTTGCACAAACTTATAATACTCTGTGTACCTACGGTACAGAGTATAAAAATGGTTTCAGCCATGAGCTTTTACAGCTTTAGAATTATGGGTCGACAGTCTGAAACGAATCATTTGCAGTCAGTTTTTGGTTGACATGTATGCCAAAATTGAAGCCGAAAGACTAAATTTTATTCGCAACAGCCAAGCGCGCCTTAGAACTGATAGTTTTATACATCTTCAAGATGATATTGGTAAGCAAGGTAGTGATCCTGCCCAGATCGGTCAAATGATAATCCTACCATCTTCGTTTACTGGCTCGGCGCGATATATGCATAAAAAAAACTCATATGCATAAAAAAAACCCAAAGGTGCATTGTTTGGAAAAGTGCTATGCTATATGTACTCTGTGGAATGGCAAAAGAGTGGCCTTCCTCATGTGCACATACTACTTTGGTTAGAGAATCCCATTAAGCCTGATCAAATAGACGCAATTATCTGTGCAGAAATACCTGATCCTGAAAAGGATCCTCTGCTTTATGAAATTGTCAAGTCTAATATGATTTATGGGCCTTGTGGAAATTCTAATAGTAAGTCACCCTGTATGAAAGACGGGAAGTGTAGCAAAAGATTTCCTCGACAGTTTTTAAAAGAAACTGTCAGTGGTAATGATGATTATCCTCAATACCGACGAAGAGCGCCAGATGATGGTGGTTTCAGTGTTGAAATAAATCGAAGAAAAATATATAACCGTTGGGTTGTACCTTTCAATTGTGTACTCTCACGCACATTTGAGGCCCACATAAATATAGAGTACTGCAGCTCTGTAAAGTCCATTAAATATATTTGCAAATATGTTAACAAGGGCAGTGATCAAGCATCGTTTACGGTTGAACCCCAAAGAAATGAGATCCAAACGCATGAAAATGGCAGATACATAAGCAGATCAGAAGCCGTGTGGAGAATCCTTGGATTCCCCATACATGAAAGGTTTCCTGCTATCATTCACTTGGCTGTGCATTTGGAAAACGGCCAACGTATTTATTTTGACCCAGATAATTTCGATCAGTTAGAAAAAGCTGAAAAGCTAAGCAATCCGTCGACAACGACCATGTTAGGCTTCTTTGAGCTATGCAAAATTGACAACTTTGCCAAAACACTTCTATATGTTGAAGTTCCATAATATTTCACATGGAACAATAAGAAGTTTCAACAAAGAAAACTCGGTTGTAATGTGGCTAATTTTCCTGGAGTAAAAAAGAGTGCAGCTTTGGGTAGAGGGTACACAGTACATCCCAAAAACATAGAATGCTATCATTTGAGACTTTTGCTCCATGAAGTGCGTGGTCCAACCTCATTTAGAGACCTCAAAACTGTTGATGGTGTCACTTATGAAACATTTCAATTAGCCTGCAAAGCCTTAGGTTTACTTGAGGATGATACGCACTGGGACTCAACCTTGGCAGAGGCTGTAATACGTCAATTCCCAAACAAATTACGAGAGCTTTGCAATCATGTTAGTATTTAGTCAAATATCTGATGCATTAAGTCTTTGGAATAAGTATAAAGAAAGCGTCTCGGAAGACATAATAAATAAAATAAAGTTGTCGGCAGACGGTAATATTGATCCAATTAGGGATCGAGTTTATAATAAAAGTATCATCCTGATTGAAGACATAGTACTATCTGTTGGCGGACAAAATTTAGCAGAATACGGACTGACAAAGCCATGTAGAACCGATGAAGTACTGCTAAATAAAGATTACCTCAGAGAATTAAGTTATGAAAACAATGATACTATTGTTAATAACAACGAACATTTGCTCACAGATGAGCAAAAAAAGGTATACGATAAAATATTAAAAAGCGTTGAATCAGATAATGAAGAAATCTATTTCTTAGATGCACCTGGTGGTACAGGCAAAACGTTTTTAATAAATTTTTTGTTAGCAAAAGTACGGCAATATCGGAAAATAACATTGGCTGTAGCTTCATCTGGTATAGCTGCCACTTTGCTTAACTGAGGTCGGAAAGCACACTCTGCATTTAAACTTCCTTTTGCATTAATAAATGTCGAAGTTCCATATTGCTCCATTCCAAATCAAAGCAATGCACAGTGGTCAATTTGGCCAATCTGGCAGGCAATAAATGCAAATTTAAAAATTAAAATTTTGTAAATGTTTTTTATTTTCTTGAATGCTTTTATCCCGCCAATATTTATTCAGATTTTTATATATTTTTTTATTCGTTAGTCACGATACTTCTCTGCTCATACCTAAAAACATTTTCGCGCCTTTTTAATGTGTTTTATTTTGGGCTGAGAAAGTTAAAGTTTTGCGATTTGGTCAGACTTAAGTCTTTACTTTAACCATAGTTGGTATGTACTTATTAAAAAAATGTGTGTGTGTCTTGTATGTATTAGTGGTAAATCGATGTCAAACTTTACATTTCTTTTAGTGTATAGTTACTTACATACCCGCGACTTTCGTGGAGTAGAACTTTTGATATTGGCCCGTATTGGTCCTAAATCTTTATGTGTTTGTACAAATGGTCCATTGTGAATCGTCCAGTGTCAAAATGAACTGCTCCTTTCTGCGCCTTATTAGTTTATTGCATTTTATAGGTAAAATGTCAGTGTTGAGAGGCACGCTCTTTAAGATATGGCTCAACGAAGCAGTGACACAAAAAAAAGTTGAAGCGATTCAAAACCATGTTTTTCTCAAAATCATTGACAAAAACTGTCGGGAGCAGACAGCGGCAACAAATAATATTAATTAAATCATCCTAAGAACCAAATACTATGTTTGCCTAAATACCATGTATGTATATGTTTGCGTTGTAAATAATTTGTTTGCGGCTAAAGGTTCATCACTATCATTATCTAGTTGATCATAAACATAAGCATATGTAAAGCTTGCATGTAAGCTCTTCTATTCTCTTTCTATCAGCCATGCTCCGGTTTTCACTTATTTTTGCGAATTGCGATTTCAGCAAATTCGTACGATTTTAGTTTAGAGCGCTCCGAAATTCGCCAGTTTGTGTCATCGATAATGTTCCATTCCCAACTTGTTTTGTGTCTTTTCACATAACAAAAACAGCTGATGAGCGCCACTAGTCATGCTATCGATAGTCATATATCGATATATACCATGGCCAAATCGCAAATTGTTGTTATTGTGAGCAGTTTTCCATCACGCTCAATTTTGTGTATCTCCATTAAATAAATTGTTTAAAGTATTGCCTCAATGCGAATTAAGTGGATGAGTCCGTAAGACAAATCTAAAAAGATTTAAGAACTGAATAAAAATAGTTCCGTGGGCTGTCTGTTTGTGCATCAACCTATATTTTGCATTTACTTTTCATTTCACGGACTCAGATGACGCCGGTTTAAAAACGCCAAAACTTTGCGATTTCCGAGTGTCGGAGCGCCAACTTTTACGATTTGATGATCAAATCGCAAAGTTTTTGCGAAAACGAAAATGGGAGCACGGCTGATATATTATATATATTTTTTTCTATTCACTGTTCCTGTGAATGTTTTAAGTTTACCTCTTTATATATATATATATATTTATTAATTTATTATTTTTTGTTTTTTGTTTCTTGTTCACACATAAGTAGAGGTTAAGTTTTTTTTTATCTCTTCTTCTTATTTTCCTTTTTAATTCTTTTTCTATTTGATTTTTTTTTTCCTCTTCACGCTTTATTATACCCGTTACTCGTAGAGTAAAAAGGGCATACTAAAGTCGTGCAAATGTATGTAACAGGCAGAAGGAAGCATCTCCGATATCATAAAGTATATATATTCTTCATCGGCATCAACAGCCGAGTCGATATAGCCATGTCCGTCTGTCCGTCCGTCTGTCTGTATGAACACCTAGATCTCAGAGACTAGAAGAGCTAGAGCAACCAAATTTTATACGTAAGCTAGTATTGTCTGTAGGCAGATCAAGCTTGTTTCAAAAATTGGCCACGCCCCCTCCCGCCCCCGCAATTAAAAAATATTGAATAACTCCCACAATTTTTAAGATATCGAGCTCGGATTTTGCAGTGTAGTCTAAATTTTCAAAAGGATCGGATAATAAATGGCCGAGTTAAAAAAATGTTGCATACTTATCCGAGCTGAGCTGAGTAACGGGTATTTCGAAGTCGGGCAGGGCCGACTTTAACTTACGCTCTCGTTTTTTTCTTGAGTTGGCAGGACTGTTGATGACATCTGTGCCAAACTTCATGTGAATGTCATTATCAGAAATTTATTTACGCTTGTGTTTTCCAAACGACCAAGAGTGCATTTTTCGATTTTTACAATGTCTGAGCAGAGAAGTGCCATCAAATTTTGTTTGCGGAATGAAATTTCGGCTGCGGAAACGTTGAGGATGTTGCGGAAGGCCTTTGGTGATTCTACCATGTCACAAAAAAATGTTTATAAGTGGTACAAAGACTTCAAAGAGGGTCGAGAACGTGTGGATGACTTGGAGCGCTCCGGACGACCATCGACGTCAACAGATGACCAACACGTCAATGAAGTGGAGGAATTAGTGCGCAAAAATCGTCGGTTGACTGTTAGAGACCTTACTGATATGATCGGAATATCAGAAGGATCTGTGAAAACCATTTTGTAAGACCATTTGGGCCTACGAAAAGTCAAATCTCGTTTTGGTACCGAAAGTTCTCA
Source organism: Lordiphosa fenestrarum (assembly GCA_035044985.1). NCBI lineage: Eukaryota > Metazoa > Arthropoda > Insecta > Diptera > Drosophilidae > Lordiphosa > Lordiphosa fenestrarum. The sequence continues at coordinate 50,402 of JAWNNO010003236.1, forward strand.
ATTTCTTGCAAAAAAGTCATTAAAAATTCGACGCATATCGTTCCGCAACCCCCGTAGTCGCCTGATTTGGCTCCGTGTGACTTCTGGCTATTCCCAAAACTCAAAAGACCACTTCGGGGAACGCGTTTCGAGTCGATTGAGGAGATAAAAGCAAAATCGAAGAAAGCGCTGATGGCTGAAGGGACTATTTGGCATGTTTCGAGGATTGGAAAAAACGTTGGCATAAGTGTATTTTATCGGGAGGGGATTACTTTGAAGGGTATGAAATTGATTTAGAAGAATAAATAAAGATTTTTCATTTTAACAAACAAATTCACCTTACTTTTTGCCCACAGTAGTACTTTTTACGACAGGTACACAGAGCATATTAAGTTAGTGCAAAAGTATGTAACACCCAGAAAGATGCATTTTTATACTCTGGCAGAGGGCAGAGTTGGGCAAATTTTAATTGATTAACAATTAAGAAATTAACAATAAATTAATTGTATTTCCCACCTATCGCAGTTATCAATTAATTAACTGTAATTGCAATATTTTGTGATCAACAATTGATTAATTGTTAATCGACAGTTTCTACAGTTAACAATTGATTAACTGTCAATCTGTTTGAAAAATTTGATTAAAAATTAACAATTGATTAGTAAAAGAAGATTTGTTTATTATTATTTTACTATTATTTCTTATAATAGTGTAAGTTGCATTTGATTGGTAAATCATTTGCACCTGAATTGCTCCAAGGGCCTGTTTATGACTTTCCATCGATGCAAACTATTTCTGGTTTCCTATACGTTTGGGAATGAACCGTTGCAACGTACTTCGTCTGTCGTTGATTTTGGAATTCTGTTTGACCCCAAATTGAGTTTTAATCACTATATCTCCACTATTGTTAACAAAGCGAATGGTGTACTTGGATTCATTAAACGTTGGTCGATGGAGTTTAATGATCCTTACACCACTTAACTCCTTTTTACTGCTTTAGACCGTCCCGTGCTAGAATACTGTTCATCCGTATGGTGTCCGCAGTGTAAAAAGCATGTTGATCGTATTGAATCAGTTCAGAAACAATTTTAGGTATTTTGCCCTTCGTGGCCTAAACTGGGACCCTAACCTTCGTTTGCCATCGTACTTCAGAAGACTCTTGCTTCTTGATCTTCCCTAGCTAGCTAACCGTAGAACAGTCTTAAGTCTTTCATTTCTTCATAAGTTAATTATCGGTGATGTAGATTCTTCTGAACTCTTACGTCGCCTTAACTTCTTTGTTCCTTCTAGGCCAACTAGAAACTTTTTTCCTTTAATCTTGTCTAGATGCACAACTGATTATGCCCAGCATAATCGATTTCGGGTTTTATGTCAAGACTACAACGAACTTTATCACCTCCTCTCAACAGATCTGTCTTTAACTTTTCTTCACTTTATATGTATATATTATTATCTTTTTTCTACATATGTAGGTTTATTTATTTTATTCCTCTTTGTATTTGTAAACCTGCATTTTCTTATTTATTTTCCTTACCTCCTCACTATCTCTATCAGGCCTGTTCGGGGTTTCACATAATTTATTCAATTTCAAATTAAATTAAAATCGAACGATTTTGCGTTGGCTGTTCTGGTATTCGACTTGCAATCCGAATGTTTCAGTTCCAAATTGTTTTCTTTTGACAACTCGCTCAACTTAATCAGTTGGATGAAACGAACAAAATACAAACTGCAAAAATTAATGGTGCTTTAATATAGCTGTTTACTTTTGATTTCACAGGCTCCAAGCAATGTGAATTCAAATCGAGTAATTCTATCAAATTGTGAAAACCAGAATAGGTAGCCAAATCGAAAAGGAAAAAATTTAGTGTAAGTGAAAACCTGAACAGGCCTGTATATTTGCTAAGTGGTTTTGTTAGCTCTAATATCGACTCTGACTACAAGAGGCTGTGTGCAAATAAAAATCACCACCGAGTCGGAGGCGTTATTAGTTAATTTTGTAATTCTGTTAGGCTTTCTTTTTATGCAGCTTTAGTAAATAAGCCTTTTTATAACGTGTTTACACATTTGTTGACAGCCTTTCTTGTCGACTTTTAATAAATAAGTAAATAAATAAGCGAACAGTCTTTTGATAATACCTCGACAACCGTTCAATCCGTTCTTCACCATTCCTTTGCCGGTTACTGCGCTGCAAAAGCGAACAGTCTTTTGATAGTAACTCGACAACCGTTCATCCGATTTTCACCATTTTTTTAACTACTAAACAAGGTACGAACATTCTATCTATAAAACTGTGGGAGATATGGCGTTTCCTCAAAAATTGGGGAGGCGGGAAGGTGCGTCGCCAAATTTGAAAATAGACCTGATCTGCCAGCAAGTATAAGAACTTCTTGTCACATATTCGTCGAGCAATCATATCTTACCAACTCTGAGATCTGTTTGTTCACACGGATGTACAGACGGGCATGACTATATTGGTTCGATGCTCATCAACAATATGTTTCTAAGGTCAAAAATAGAGGAAATTATTTTTCCTCGATGGACCTCGAATTATAATGAATTTAAGTGCAGAAATTAATTGGCGGTCATCCACGGTTTCTTTTTAAATAAATTTTGAAATTTGGAGATCTTGCATCTTGGCTTGTGCGGGTTGTAAAACTTCAATTTCGAAGTTTTTATCGATGTCGGAGTCCGAAATCATTGAGTTCCTGATAAAGCATAATGTTATATTAAAAGAAAAGAACTGTCCAAAATGTGGTGAACAGTGAAAAATTTCCTTCAAAGGTTCGAGGCCCGTATTTCGATGCCATTCGATAGTGCATATGGAAATTAAGAAGAAGAAAAAACAAAAAATACAGTGCAATTTTGTAGAAAGTGTTCGCAAAAACACTTTTTTTGCCGATGGAAAATTTTCCTTAACAAAAATTTCGCAAATTTGGGATGTGGTCAACCTAAGAGACGAAATCGAGTTTTTGGAGGCCGATAGGGGGTGGTCCCGTCAATCTATTGTTGACTAGAAAAGTTTCCTGAGAGAGATTTACATTGACTGGAGTCTTAATAACAGCCGTTTCGTTATTGGAGGTCCTGGAAAGGTAATTGAAATTGACTTGAAGATTGTCTTGAAGACGAAGGGTATATCCATCAAACAGTCAACCATTCCAAAAACTTTGTGGACTTCAAAACTCATGCTCACACACAAATCATTGAGGGGCTGTGGCGCTACATGAAGGGCAACATCCCACACTATGGTTAGCGGGAGGAACATTATTTAGAGTATTTTTCGAAGTTCCAATTCAATAAAAAATTTCCTCGCCATTCGCACAGACTTCACGAAATATTCATGGCTATTAGCCACCTGTATAACCCAAGGATGGAGTTAAATGTGAACGCAGATGACCATTGCGAGGTCTTTATAAGAAAACGCACGATTTTCTGTAAAAAAAAATGTTCGCCTGCAATCCCAATATGATAATTATAACCCCATTCCTCAGGATTCCGGTGTTGAGGCGTTAAAAGCAGAACTGGGAACAGCAAGTGTGGAGTAGGCCTTATGGGGAAACCACAATAAAAAAAAGTAGAGGAAAGCTAACTTCGGCTCAGCCGAAGTTTGTATACCCTTGCAGCACGTTTTTTAACTAATTTGAAGGATATGTCCACTGATAACAAACAAGTTTTTCCCAATAAGACTACTTTTCTGACTCTACTTTTGTATGACAGCTATACCATATAGATGTCCGATTTCGACCAAATTTGGCAGAATTTGGAGAAGCATTAAAAATTAGTAAATACTGAGTTTGGAGACGATTGCATTAAAAACAAAAAAGTTTTTCTCACTAGAACTAGTTTTTCGACCGATCGTTCCTATGGCAGTTATATGTTATTGTCATCCGATCTGGCCGGTTCTGACAAATGTGCAGCGTATTTGGACCAGAAGACTTCGTGCAAAGTTTGGTGGCGATAGCTTTAAAACTGGCGGAGGAGATAGCATAGAAACAGACGGACAGTCGGACATGACTATATCGACTCAGCTCGTCATGCTGATCAAGAATATATATACTTTATGTGGTCGGAAATGCTTCCTTTTATGCGTTACAAACTTCTGGACAATTTCAATAATAGGTGGTGTGGAAAAAAGTTTAAAGCCTCGTCCACGTCAGTCACATCAAAAACATGGAGTTTTATTTTGCTATTGGTCTGTTTCAGAACCTGTAAATGATTTTGCAGTTAAAATCTAGGGTAATTGTTTAGTAGAACTAGAGCTACCCCACTCCAAAAATTCTGAAAAAAATATCCTCGATGGACCGCGAATTTACAAGAATTATGACGTCTTCAGATCGCGGGGGACTCCCGCGTTACAATAGTAAAAATTATTTGAACCGCGAGAGTCAAGGAAGCATTTCCGACCACATAAAGTATATACTATATATTCTTGATCACTTAAAAACCTGCTGCAAGGGTATACAAACATCGGCTGAGCCGAAGTTAGCTTTCTTCTACTTTTTTTTATTGTGGTTTCCTCATAAGGCCTACTCCACACTTGCTGCTCTCAGTTCTGCTTTTAACGCCTCAACACCGGAATCCTGAGGAATGGGGCTATAATTATAATATTGGGATTGCAGGCGAACATTTTTTTTTACAGAAAATCGTGCGTTTTCTTATAAAGACCTCGCAATGGTCATCTGCGTTCACATTTAACTCCATCCTTGGGTTATACAGGTGGCTAATAGCCATGAATATTTCGTGAAGTCTGTGCGAATGGCGAGGAATTTTTTATTGAATTGGAACTTCGCCAAATACTCTAAATAATGTTCCTCCCGCTAACCATAGTGTGGGATGTTGCCCTTCATGTAGCGCCACCGCCCCTCAATGTTTTGTGTATGAGCATGAGTTTTGAAGTCCACAAAGTTTTTGGAATGGTTGACTGTTTGATGGATATACTCTTCGTCTTCAAGACAATCTTCAAGTCAATTTCAATTACCTTTCCAGGACCTCCAATAACGAAACGGCTGTTATTAAGACTCCAGTCAATGTAAATCTCTCTCAGGAAACTTTTCTAGTCAACAATAGATTGACGGGACCACCCCCTATCGGCCTCCAAAAACTCGATTTCGTCTCTTAGTTTGACCACATCCCAAATTTGCGAAATTTTTGTTAAGGAAAATTTTCCATCGGCAAAAAAAGTGTTTTTGCGAACACTTTCTACAAAATTGCACTGTATTTTTTGTTTTTTCTTCTTCTTAATTTCCATATGCACTATCGAATGGCATCGAAATACGGGCCTCGAACCTTTGAAGGAAATTTTTCACTGTTCACCACATTTTGGACAGTTCTTTTCTTTTAATATAACATTATGCTTTATCAGGAACTCAATGATTTCGGACTCCGACATCGATAAAAACTTCGAAATTGAAGTTTTACAACCCGCACAAGCCAAGATGCAAGATCTCCAAATTTCAAAATTTATTTAAAAAGAAACCGTGGATGACCGCCAATTAATTTCTGCACTTAAATTCATTATAATTCGAGGTCCATCGAGGAAAAATAATTTCCTCTATTTTTGACCTTAGAAACATATTGTTGATGAGCATCGAACCAATATAGTCATGCCCGTCTGTACATCCGTGTGAACAAACAGATCTCAGAGTTGGTAAGATATGATTGCTCGACGAATATGTGACAAGAAGTTCTTATACTTGCTGGCAGATCAGGTCTATTTTCAAATTTGGCGACGCACCTTCCCGCCTCCCCAATTTTTGAGGAAACGCCATATCTCCCACAGTTTTATAGATAGAATGTTCGTACCTTGTTTAGTAGTTAAAAAAATGGTGAAAATCGGATGAACGGATGTCGAGTTACTATCAAAAGACTGTTCGCTTTTGCAGCGCAGTAACCGGCAAAGGAATGGTGAAGAACGGATTGAACGGTTGTCGAGGTATTATCAAAAGACTGTTCGCTTATTTATTTACTTATTTATTAAAAGTCGACAAGAAAGGCTGTCAACAAATGTGTAAACACGTTATAAAAAGGCTTATTTACTAAAGCTGCATAAAAAGAAAGCCTAACAGAATTACAAAATTAACTAATAACGCCTCCGACTCGGTGGTGATTTTTATTTGCACACAGCCTCTTGTAGTCAGAGTCGATATTAGAGCTAACAAAACCACTTAGCAAATATACAGGCCTGTTCAGGTTTTCACTTACACTAAATTTTTTCCTTTTCGATTTGGCTACCTATTCTGGTTTTCACAATTTGATAGAATTACTCGATTTGAATTCACATTGCTTGGAGCCTGTGAAATCAAAAGTAAACAGCTATATTAAAGCACCATTAATTTTTGCAGTTTGTATTTTGTTCGTTTCATCCAACTGATTAAGTTCAGCGAGTTGTCAAAAGAAAACAATTTGGAACTGAAACATTCGGATTGCAAGTCGAATACCAGAACAGCCAACGCAAAATCGTTCGATTTTAATTTAATTTGAAATTGAATAAATTATGTGAAACCCCGAACAGGCCTGATAGAGATAGTGAGGAGGTAAGGAAAATAAATAAGAAAATGCAGGTTTACAAATACAAAGAGGAATAAAATAAATAAACCTACATATGTAGAAAAAAGATAATAATATATACATATAAAGTGAAGAAAAGTTAAAGACAGATCTGTTGAGAGGAGGTGATAAAGTTCGTTGTAGTCTTGACATAAAACCCGAAATCGATTATGCTGGGCATAATCAGTTGTGCATCTAGACAAGATTAAAGGAAAAAAGTTTCTAGTTGGCCTAGAAGGAACAAAGAAGTTAAGGCGACGTAAGAGTTCAGAAGAATCTACATCACCGATAATTAACTTATGAAGAAATGAAAGACTTAAGACTGTTCTACGGTTAGCTAGCTAGGGAAGATCAAGAAGCAAGAGTCTTCTGAAGTACGATGGCAAACGAAGGTTAGGGTCCCAGTTTAGGCCACGAAGGGCAAAATACCTAGAATTGTTTCTGAACTGATTCAATACGATCAACATGCTTTTTACACTGCGGACACCATACGGATGAACAGTATTCTAGCACGGGACGGTCTAAAGCAGTAAAAAGGAGTTAAGTGGTGTAAGGATCATTAAACTCCATCGACCAACGTTTAATGAATCCAAGTACACCATTCGCTTTGTTAACAATAGTGGAGATATAGTGATTAAAACTCAATTTGGGGTCAAACAGAATTCCAAAATCAACGACAGACGAAGTACGTTGCAACGGTTCATTCCCAAACGTATAGGAAACCAGAAATAGTTTGCATCGATGGAAAGTCATAAACAGGCCCTTGGAGCAATTCAGGTGCAAATGATTTACCAATCAAATGCAACTTACACTATTATAAGAAATAATAGTAAAATAATAATAAACAAATCTTCTTTTACTAATCAATTGTTAATTTTTAATCAAATTTTTCAAACAGATTGACAGTTAATCAATTGTTAACTGTAGAAACTGTCGATTAACAATTAATCAATTGTTGATCACAAAATATTGCAATTACAATTAATTAATTGATAACTGCGATAGGTGGGAAATACAATTAATTTATTGTTAATTTCTTAATTGTTAATCAATTAAAATTTGCCCAACTCTGCCCTCTGCCAGAGTATAAAAATGCATCTTTCTGGGTGTTACATACTTTTGCACTAACTTAATATGCTCTGTGTACCTGTCGTACAAAGTACTACTGTGGGCAAAAAGTAAGGTGAATTTGTTTGTTAAAATGAAAAATCTTTATTTATTCTTCTAAATCAATTTCATACCCTTCAAAGTAATCCCCTCCCGATAAAATACACTTATGCCAACGTTTTTTCAAATCCTCGAAACATGCCAAATAGTCCCTTCAGCCATCAGCGCTTTCTTCGATTTTGCTTTTATCTCCTCAATCGACTCGAAACGCGTTCCCCGAAGTGGTCTTTTGAGTTTTGGGAATAGCCAGAAGTCACACGGAGCCAAATCAGGCGACTACGGTGGTTGCGGAACGATATGCGTCGAATTTTTGATGACTTTTTTGCAAGAAATTGAGAACTTTCGGTACCAAAACGAGATTTGACTTTTCCTAGGCCCAAATGGTCTTACAAAATGGTTTTCACAGATCCTTCTGATATTCCGATCATATCAGTAAGGTCTCTAACAGTCAACCGACGATTTTTGCGCACTAATTCCTCCACTTCATTGACGTGTTGGTCATCTGTTGACGTCGATGGTCGTCCGGAGCGCTCCAAGTCATCCACACGTTCTCGACCCTCTTTGAAGTCTTTGTACCACTTATAAACATTTTTTTGTGACATGGTAGAATCACCAAAGGCCTTCCGCAACATCCTCAACGTTTCCGCAGCCGAAATTTCATTCCGCAAACAAAATTTGATGGCACTTCTCTGCTCAGACATTGTAAAAATCGAAAAATGCACTCTTGGTCGTTTGGAAAACACAAGCGTAAATAAATTTCTGATAATGACATTCACATGAAATTTGGCACAGATGTCATCAACAGTCCTGCCAACTCAAGAAAAAAACGAGAGCGTAAGTTAAAGTCGGCCCTGCCCGACTTCGAAATACCCGTTACTCAGCTCAGCTCGGATAAGTATGCAACATTTTTTTAACTCGGCCATTTATTATCCGATCCTTTTGAAAATTTAGACTACACTGCAAAATCCGAGCTCGATATCTTAAAAATTGTGGGAGTTATTCAATATTTTTAATTGCGGGGGCGGGAGGGGGCGTGGCCAATTTTTGAAACAAGCTTGATCTGCCTACAGACAATACTAGCTTACGTATAAAGTTTGGTTGCTCTAGCTCTTCTAGTCTCTGAGATCTAGGTGTTCATACAGACGGACGGACGGACGGACGGACGGACGGACAGACGGACATGGCTATATCGACTCGGCTGTTGATGCTGATGAAGAATATATATACTTTATGATATCGGAGATGCTTCCTTCTACATTTGCACGACTTTAGTATACCCTTTTTACTCTACGAGTATCGGGTATAAAAACCTGCCCGAATTGTTAGGCCCGCGAAGTTTAAATTGACCCTTACACCTTATTTTTCGCTCACAGTAGTATAACAACCCCTATTGTGTGTGTTTTTGCAGTCGTCTCGTTCGCAGTGAGTCTGCGACAAGTGATGACTAGTATAAGTAGTTGACTTCTTGTTATACCCTTGCAGACGGGAGAAGGAAGCATTTCCGACCACATAAAGTATGTAAACAGCATGACGAGCTGAGTCGATGTAGCCATGTCCGTCTGTCCGTCCGTCTGTTTCTATGCGATTTCCTCCGTCAGTTTGAAAGCTATCGCGACCAAAGATTGCACAAAGTTTTGTCGTACAAATACGCTGCACAAGTATCGGAACCGGCCGGATCGGATGACTAAGGCAAAATAATCGTAATATAGTGATTGTTTTTATTTAAAAAAAACAGTAATCAAATATCTAATGATCACGATTAGTAATCATTATTTAACAGCTATGGCCTCCTCCCATAGATAATAAAGATTGTCGAAGCTAAATGAATTTAAATGTTCCCGGCATGACAGCACACAGCAAGCGGTTAGAATTAGCAAGCCTGTGGTATATCGACATGTATGTAAGTATTATGGGGAAAAAAGGGCTTGATTGAAAAGAGCGAAAGTTAAATTTGAGCTGCCTAATAATAAAAATATTAAGCATAGTGATCCTTCGATCAGGATTGCTTAATTGATAATTAGCGTCATAGAAATACAGTCCACAAAAACAACAACACATTCAAGGATGTGGCAGTGGAGCGAGCAGCGCTTGGCCGCATCGATTCCTGGAAATCGCAATCACTGCGAGATGTTCACTTTGCAATATTCCGCAAATTTGTGACGGAAACCCTAATAATGCGACAACTTCGCAATTTCGAATTCTTTAATTACGACAATTCTCAAAAATCAGAGCACGATCAGACAATTGTAAAGGTACTCGGCGAAAACGCATTAGTGTGCTTCTGTACGTTCCTCGACATCGGCGCCGGTGAAAACGAGACCAAAAACAATATGGCGACAAAAATTGTAAAAGCTATCTTATTTGCCGCAACCAAAAGATCTGACGGGTCGAATGCATCGGTTCTAATGGAGAAATTGGTCATCCTGGAACAAATTCAAGATGTGGATGCAGAAAAAGTGGAAATAAAGCGAAAAGTGTTCGACAAGGGGGCTCAACTTAGGCAAACAATGCATTCGCTAACAGAGGCGGAAAACTGCGCAACAGCAAAAACCGAGGCCAGCATGACAAAGATGCGGGACGATCTCGAAGTGCTACAAATGGAGTGGGATCTTCGCCATGCAGAAGAAGAAGCACTGGTAAGTAAGACAAAAAAAAATTCCCACCCGTCCCCCTTTTATCCCCAAAAAACCTAGACCTCCTCTAGATGGCGTGACGTGGTCACAGAGAAGATGAAACCAATGGCAATAGGGGCAACTTTTTAGAATTAGTCCACTTAAAAGCCAAGTATGATCCTGTTCTGCGTGATCATCTTGTTCGAAACAATATGAGTAACAAACATTCTGTTACATATATGTCACCTCAATGTCACCAAATGCAGCTCGCCAGAAAATAATTGAACGGATACAGAAAGCCAAATATGGTTTCATAATATTTGACAGCACCCCGGACATCTCTCACAAGCCAAGTATTGAGATATGTTGTTATCGAAAATTCAGAACGCCAAGTGGTCGAGTCGTTTATTGATTTTATTGAAAGCTATGATAAAACCGCTGAAGGGATTTTATAAATGATTTTGGACAAGCTTGAAGCTGAAGGCTTAGATATACTAAACTGTAGAGGCCAGGCGTACGAAAATGCTGCTTCTATGTCTGGAAAACATTCAGGAGTTCAGCGAAGAATTAAGGAAATTAATCCTAAGGCCGATTTCATGCCATGCTTAAACCATGCCATGTCAACGCATCACTGGAGTATTTTGCTATCGACTACTGGAAAAAGTTTTAAAACGGTACAAGATACGCGTTGGAGCGCGAGAGCTGAGGCCTTAATTGTGACTCGAAGTCACTACAAAAACATATTGGCCTCTCTGGAAAAATTGACTGAGATGGATGAAAGCTTAATCACCAGAACAGACGCTGGAACTTTGGTAGTTGCAATGCAGTCATTTTCCTTCCTTCGTTTCTTGGGCCTCTGGCAATCTGTGCTGGTTGAAATAGAAGATGCCCAAAAGTATCTGCAAACAAAGGGCCTTAATATAACATCGATTGCTCAAAAAATAGAAGTCTTGCAGACTACGTTAGTGGAAAACCGAGAGGAATGGACAGACGGCGCTCTTCGCTATGCTAAATATTTGTCTGAAGCTCTTGGCATATCCATGGAACCCCCCCGTCGAAGAGTTAAAAAGGAGTTGGGGCGGCCATTTCATTTCCGCCCCGGGCGGCAGAGCTTCACGCTATGCCAATGCCACACGAGCTATCGTCAATACAGATGATAACCGGCCAATGTTATCCAAAACAAAATTGGGTTGGGTAGCACATGAACCAGTATAAATTGAATCGCATGCAGACCGTTTGACCTGTTGCCAAGTGGGCGACGGAGAATTACAGCAAATTATTTAAAAACAGTTCACCATTGAGAATTTTGGAGTCTGCGCTGTAAAAATTTACAAAACACTGACTGTGGAAGACCAGTTTGCAATACGAAAGACAGAGTCATTAATTCAACAAAATGGAAGCCGTTATATCGTTAATGTACAGTGGAAATCAGATAACGTGAAACTCCCAGATACTAAACCGATGGTTATGCAACGGCTCAAATGCCTTGAGCGAAAACTGTAACGGAAAGGAGAAACAGCACAGGCATATGAAAACGAACTCCAAAAACTCTTACAAAAAGGCTACGCAACTCAGCTGGAAGACAAGGACATTTTAAAATCACCAAAACTGTGGTACTTGCCGAACTTCGCCGTAACAAATCCAAGTAAGCCCGGAAAAGTTCGCTTGGTATTCGATGCTGACGCAGAGTGCAACAGCACATCACTAAACAAAAATCTGCTTACTGGGCCAGACTGGTTAACATCCATAGTTGGAACTCTGATTCGATTCCGGTTACATTCTGTGGCAGTGGTCGCCGATATTCGGGAAATGTTCAACCAGGTCCACATAGCAGACAGCGATACGGCGGCACAGTGCTTCCTATGGAGGAAGCTTGACCAAAACAAAGAGCCTACTATTTACCAAATGAAAGCCATGTTGTTTGGGACCACCTCATCGCAATTTTTGCGAGCAAATACAAAAATGAGAACCCAGATGAGGTAAAGGTTATTCTGGAAAATCACTATGTTGATGATTATCGGACTCCAAACCCAATGCTGCAGAAATAATCAACATGATCGAAACAATCATTAAAATACACTCAAATATTGGATTTGAATTGCGTCAATTCATATCAAACAGCGACGAGGTGATGCAAAGTATCCCGCAAAATCTGAGAGCAACCACAGCAGTGGCTAAGATCGGCGATAAGACAGACTTACAACGAAAAGTATTGGGAATGTTATGGGGCGCAAATGGCGACTTCTTTAAATACTCGACAAAAACGATGCACAAACTTTCAAATGAAACACTGGGCGTTTTCAGCAGAAAAATCGATTTGCGATTGCCGATGATTCTCTGCTGTATGCCACTGACTGCTAAGTTAGGCTATTTTCGGGCTTTAGTACATTTCGTCAACTCATTTAATGCACAATTTTTAAGGGCTTTTGCCGCTGTCAGTTTGCCAGTCTGTTTTCAGTTTCGAAAACGCATTAGTGTGCTTCTGTACGTTCCTCGACATCGGAGCCGGTGAAAACGAGACCAAAAACAATATGGCGACAAAAATTGTAAAAGCTATCTTATTTGCCGCAACCAAAAGATCTGACGGGTCGAATGCATCGGTTCTAATGGAGAAATTGGTCATCCTGGAACAAATTCAAGATGTGGATGCAGAAAAAGTGGAAATAAAGCGAAAAGTGTTCGACAAGGGGGCTCAACTTAGGCAAACCATGCATTCGCTAACAGAGGCGGAAAACTGCGCAACAGCAAAAACCGAGGCCAGCATGACAAAGATGCGGGACGATCTCGAAGTGCTACAAATGGAGTGGGATCTTCGCCATGCAGAAGAAGAAGCACTGGTAAGTAAGACAAAAAAAAATTCCCACCCGTCCCCCTTTTATCCCCAAAAAACCTAGACCTCCTCTAGATGGCGTGACGTGGTCACAGAGAAGATGAAACCAATGGCAATAGGGGCAACTTTTTAGAATTAGTCCACTTAAAAGCCAAGTATGATCCTGTTCTGCGTGATCATCTTGTTCGAAACAATATGAGTAACAAACATTCTGTTACATATATGTCACCTCAATGTCACCAAATGCAGCTCGCCAGAAAATAATTGAACGGATACAGAAAGCCAAATATGGTTTCATAATATTTGACAGCACCCCGGACATCTCTCACAAGCCAAGTATTGAGATATGTTGTTATCGAAAATTCAGAACGCCAAGTGGTCGAGTCGTTTATTGATTTTATTGAAAGCTATGATAATACCGCTGAAGGGATTTTATAAATGATTTTGGACAAGCTTGAAGCTGAAGGCTTAGATATACTAAACTGTAGAGGCCAGGCGTACGAAAATGCTGCTTCTATGTCTGGAAAACATTCAGGAGTTCAGCGAAGAATTAAGGAAATTAATCCTAAGGCCGATTTCATGCTATGCTTAAACCATGCCATGTCAACGCATCACTGGAGTATTTTGCTATCGACTTCTGGAAAAAGTTTTAAAACGGTACAAGATACGCGTTGGAGCGCGAGAGCTGAGGCCTTAATTGTGACTCGAAATCACTACAAAAACATATTGGCCTCTCTGGAAAAATTGACTGAGATGGATGAAAGCTTAATCACCAGAACAGACGCTGGAACTTTGGTAGTTGCAATGCAGTCATTTTCCTTCCTTCGTTTCTTGGGCCTCTGGCAATCTGTGCTGGTTGAAATAGAAGATGCCCAAAAGTATCTGCAAACAAAGGGCCTTAATATAACATCGATTGCTCAAAAAATAGAAGTCTTGCAGACTACGTTAGTGGAAAACCGAGAGGAATGGACAGACGGCGCTCTTCGCTATGCTAAATATTTGTCTGAAGCTCTTGGCATATCCATGGAACCCCCCCGTCGAAGAGTTAAAAAGGAGTTGGGGCGGCCATTTCATTTCCGCCCCGGGCGGCCATTTCATTTCCGCCCCGGGCGGCAGAGCTTCACGCTATGCCAATGCCACACGAGCTATCGTCAATACAGATGATAACCGGCCAATGTTATCCAAAACAAAATTGGGTTGGGTAGCACATGAACCAGTATAAATTGAATCGCATGCAGACCGTTTGACCTGTTGCCAAGTGGGCGACGGAGAATTACAGCAAATTATTTAAAAACAGTTCACCATTGAGAATTTTGGAGTCTGCGCTGTAAAAATTTACAAAACACTGACTGTGGAAGACCAGTTTGCAATACGAAAGACAGAGTCATTAATTCAACAAAATGGAAGCCGTTATATCGTTAATGTACAGTGGAAATCAGATAACGTGAAACTCCCAGATACTAAACCGATGGTTATGCAACGGCTCAAATGCCTTGAGCGAAAACTGTAACGGAAAGGAGAAACAGCACAGGCATATGAAAACGAACTCCAAAAACTCTTACAAAAAGGCTACGCAACTCAGCTGGAAGACAAGGACATTTTAAAATCACCAAAACTGTGGTACTTGCCGAACTTCGCCGTAACAAATCCAAGTAAGCCCGGAAAAGTTCGCTTGGTATTCGATGCTGACGCAGAGTGCAACAGCACATCACTAAACAAAAATCTGCTTACTGGGCCAGACTGGTTAACATCCATAGTTGGAACTCTGATTCGATTCCGGTTACATTCTGTGGCAGTGGTCGCCGATATTCGGGAAATGTTCAACCAGGTCCACATAGCAGACAGCGATACGCCGGCACAGTGCTTCCTATGGAGGAAGCTTGACCAAAACAAAGAGCCTACTATTTACCAAATGAAAGCCATGTTGTTTGGGACCACCTCATCGCAATTTTTGCGAGCAAATACAAAAATGAGAACCCAGATGAGGTAAAGGTTATTCTGGAAAATCACTATGTTGATGATTATCGGACTCCAAACCCAATGCTGCAGAAATAATCAACATGATCGAAACAATCATTAAAATACACTCAAATATTGGATTTGAATTGCGTCAATTCATATCAAACAGCGACGAGGTGATGCAAAGTA
The DNA here is from genome assembly GCA_035044985.1 of Lordiphosa fenestrarum. Classification (NCBI taxonomy): domain Eukaryota; kingdom Metazoa; phylum Arthropoda; class Insecta; order Diptera; family Drosophilidae; genus Lordiphosa; species Lordiphosa fenestrarum. Next base: position 65,681 of record JAWNNO010003236.1, read on the forward strand.
TCCCGCAAAATCTGAGAGCAACCACAGCAGTGGCTAAGATCGGCGATAAGACAGACTTACAACGAAAAGTATTGGGAATGTTATGGGGCGCAAATGGCGACTTCTTTAAATACTCGACAAAAACGATGCACAAACTTTCAAATGAAACACTGGGCGTTTTCAGCAGAAAAATCGATTTGCGATTGCCGATGATTCTCTGCTGTATGCCACTGACTGCTAAGTTAGGCTATTTTCGGGCTTTAGTACATTTCGTCAACTCATTTAATGCACAATTTTTAAGGGCTTTTGCCGCTGACAGTTTGCCAGTCTGTTTTCAGTTTCGAAAACGCATTAGTGTGCTTCTGTACGTTCCTCGACATCGGCGCCGGTGAAAACGAGACCAAAAACAATATGGCGACAAAAATTGTAAAAGCTATCTTATTTGCCGCAACCAAAAGCTCTGACGGGTCGAATACATCGGTTCTAATGGAGAAATTGGTCATCCTGGAACAAATTCAAGATGTGGATGCAGAAAAAGTGGAAATAAAGCGAAAAGTGTTCGACAAGGGCGCTCAACTTAGGCAAACCATGCATTCGCTAACAGAGGCGGAAAACTGCGCAACAGCAAAACCCGAGGCCAGCATGACAAAGATGCGGGACGATCTCGAAGTGCTACAAATGGAGTGGGATCTTCGCCATGCAGAAGAAGAAGCACTGGTAAGTAAGACAAAAAAAATTCCCACCCGTCCCCCTTTTATCCCCAAAAAACCTAGACCTCCTCTAGATGGCGTGACGTGGTCACAGAGAAGATGAAACCAATGGCAATAGGGGCAACTTTTTAGAATTAGTCCACTTAAAAGCCAAGTATGATCCTGTTCTGCGTGATCATCTTGTTCGAAACAATATGAGTAACAAACATTCTGTTACATATATGTCACCTCAATGTCACCAAATGCAGCTCGCCAGAAAATAATTGAACGGATACAGAAAGCCAAATATGGTTTCATAATATTTGACAGCACCCCGGACATCTCTCACAAGCCAAGTATTGAGATATGTTGTTATCGAAAATTCAGAACGCCAAGTGGTCGAGTCGTTTATTGATTTTATTGAAAGCTATGATAAAACCGCTGAAGGGATTTTATAAATGATTTTGGACAAGCTTGAAGCTGAAGGCTTAGATATACTAAACTGTAGAGGCCAGGCGTACGAAAATGCTGCTTCTATGTCTGGAAAACATTCAGGAGTTCAGCGAAGAATTAAGGAAATTAATCCTAAGGCCGATTTCATGCCATGCTTAAACCATGCCATGTCAACGCATCACTGGAGTATTTTGCTATCGACTACTGGAAAAAGTTTTAAAACGGTGCAAGATACGCGTTGGAGCGCGAGAGCTGAGGCCTTAATTGTGACTCGAAGTCACTACAAAAACATATTGGCCTCTCTGGAAAAATTGACTGAGATGGATGAAAGCTTAATCACCAGAACAGACGCTGGAACTTTGGTAGTTGCAATGCAGTCATTTTCCTTCCTTCGTTTCTTGGGCCTCTGGCAATCTGTGCTGGTTGAAATAGAAGATGCCCAAAAGTATCTGCAAACAAAGGGCCTTAATATAACATCGATTGCTCAAAAAATAGAAGTCTTGCAGACTACGTTAGTGGAAAACCGAGAGGAATGGACAGACGGCGCTCTTCGCTATGCTAAATATTTGTCTGAAGCTCTTGGCATATCCATGGAACCCCCCCGTCGAAGAGTTAAAAAGGAGTTGGGGCGGCCATTTCATTTCCGCCCCGGGCGGCAGAGCTTCACGCTATGCCAATGCCACACGAGCTATCGTCAATACAGATGATAACCGGCCAATGTTATCCAAAACAAAATTGGGTTGGGTAGCACATGAACCAGTATAAATTGAATCGCATGCAGACCGTTTGACCTGTTGCCAAGTGGGCGACGGAGAATTACAGCAAATTATTTAAAAACAGTTCACCATTGAGAATTTTGGAGTGTGCGCTGTAAAAATTTACAAAACACTGACTGTGGAAGACCAGTTTGCAATACGAAAGACAGAGTCATTAATTCAACAAAATGGAAGCCGTTATATCGTTAATGTACAGTGGAAATCAGATAACGTGAAACTCCCAGATACTAAACCGATGGTTAAGCAACGGCTCAAATGCCTTGAGCGAAAACTGTAACGGAACGGAGAAACAGCACAGGCATATGAAAACGAACTCCAAAAACTCTTACAAAAAGGCTACGCAACTCAGCTGGAAGACAAGGACATTTTAAAATCACCAAAACTGTGGTACTTGCCGAACTTCGCCGTAACAAATCCAAGTAAGCCCGGAAAAGTTCGCTTGGTATTCGATGCTGCCGCAGAGTGCAACAGCACATCACTAAACAAAAATCTGCTTACTGGGCCAGACTGGTTAACATCCATAGTTGGAATTCTGATTCGATTCCGGTTACATTCTGTGGCAGTGGTCGCCGATATTCGGGAAATGTTCAACCAGGTCCACATAGCAGACAGCGATACGGCGGCACAGTGCTTCCTATGGAGGAAGCTTGACCAAAACAAAGAGCCTACTATTTACCAAATGAAAGCCATGTTGTTTGGGACCACCTCATCGCAATTTTTGCGAGCAAATACAAAAATGAGAACCCAGATGAGGTAAAGGTTATTCTGGAAAATCACTATGTTGATGATTATCGGACTCCAAACCCAATGCTGCAGAAATAATCAACATGATCGAAACAATCATTAAAATACACTCAAATATTGGATTTGAATTGCGTCAATTCATATCAAACAGCGACGAGGTGATCCAAAGTATCCCGCAAAATCTGAGAGCAACCACAGCAGTGGCTAAGATCGGCGATAAGACAGACTTACAACGAAAAGTATTGGGAATGTTATGGGGCGCAAATGGCGACTTCTTTAAATACTCGACAAAAACGATGCACAAACTTTCAAATGAAACACTGGGCGTTTTCAGCAGAAAAATCGATTTGCGATTGCCGATGATTCTCTGCTGTATGCCACTGACTGCTAAGTTAGGCTATTTTCGGGCTTTAGTACATTTCGTCAACTCATTTAATGCACAATTTTTAAGGGCTTTTGCCGCTGACAGTTTGCCAGTCTGTTTTCAGTTTCGAAAACGCATTAGTGTGCTTCTGTACGTTCCTCGACATCGGCGCCGGTGAAAACGAGACCAAAAACAATATGGCGACAAAAATTGTAAAAGCTATCTTATTTGCCGCAACCAAAAGCTCTGACGGGTCGAATACATCGGTTCTAATGGAGAAATTGGTCATCCTGGAACAAATTCAAGATGTGGATGCAGAAAAAGTGGAAATAAAGCGAAAAGTGTTCGACAAGGGGGCTCAACTTAGGCAAACCATGCATTCGCTAACAGAGGCGGAAAACTGCGCAACAGCAAAACCCGAGGCCAGCATGACAAAGATGCGGGACGATCTCGAAGTGCTACAAATGGAGTGGGATCTTCGCCATGCAGAAGAAGAAGCACTGGTAAGTAAGACAAAAAAAATTCCCACCCGTCCTCCTTTTATCCCCAAAAAACCTAGACCTCCTCTAGATGGCGTGACGTGGTCACAGAGAAGATGAAACCAATGGCAATAGGGGCAACTTTTTAGAATTAGTCCACTTAAAAGCCAAGTATGATCCTGTTCTGCGTGATCATCTTGTTCGAAACAATATGAGTAACAAACATTCTGTTACATATATGTCACCTCAATGTCACCAAATGCAGCTCGCCAGAAAATAATTGAACGGATACAGAAAGCCAAATATGGTTTCATAATATTTGACAGCACCCCGGACATCTCTCACAAGCCAAGTATTGAGATATGTTGTTATCGAAAATTCAGAACGCCAAGTGGTCGAGTCGTTTATTGATTTTATTGAAAGCTATGATAAAACCGCTGAAGGGATTTTATAAATGATTTTGGACAAGCTTGAAGCTGAAGGCTTAGATATACTAAACTGTAGAGGCCAGGCGTACGAAAATGCTGCTTCTATGTCTGGAAAACATTCAGGAGTTCAGCGAAGAATTAAGGAAATCAATCCTAAGGCCGATTTCATGCCATGCTTAAACCATGCCATGTCAACGCATCACTGGAGTATTTTGCTATCGACTACTGGAAAAAGTTTTAAAACGGTACAAGATACGCGTTGGAGCGCGAGAGCTGAGGCCTTAATTGTGACTCGAAGTCACTACAAAAACATATTGGCCTCTCTGGAAAAATTGACTGAGATGGATGAAAGCTTAATCACCAGAACAGACGCTGGAACTTTGGTAGTTGCAATGCAGTCATTTTCCTTCCTTCGTTTCTTGGGCCTCTGGCAATTTGTGCTGGTTGAAATAGAAGATGCCCAAAAGTATCTGCAAACAAAGGGCCTTAATATAACATCGATTGCTCAAAAAATAGAAGTCTTGCAGACTACGTTAGTGGAAAACCGAGAGGAATGGACAGACGGCGCTCTTCGCTATGCTAAATATTTGTCTGAAGCTCTTGGCATATCCATGGAACCCCCCCGTCGAAGAGTTAAAAAGGAGTTGGGGCGGCCATTTCATTTCCGCCCCGGGCGGCAGAGCTTCACGCTATGCCAATGCCACACGAGCTATCATCAATACAGATGATAACCGGCCAATGTTATCCAAAACAAAATTGGGTTGGGTAGCACATGAACCAGTATAAATTGAATCGCATGCAGACCGTTTGACCTGTTGCCAAGTGGGCGACGGAGAATTACAGCAAATTATTTAAAAACAGTTCAGCATTGAGAATTTTGGAGTGTGCGCTGTAAAAATTTACAAAACACTGACTGTGGAAGACCAGTTTGCAATACGAAAGACAGAGTCATTAATTCAACAAAATGGAAGCCGTTATATCGTTAATGTACAGTGGAAATCAGATAACGTGAAACTCCCAGATACTAAACCGATGGTTATGCAACGGCTCAAATGCCTTGAGCGAAAACTGTAACGGAACGGAGAAACAGCACAGGCATATGAAAACGAACTCCAAAAACTCTTACAAAAAGGCCACGCAACTCAGCTGGAAGACAAGGACGTTTTAAAATCACCAAAACTGTGGTACTTGCCGAACTTCGCCGTAACAAATCCAAGTAAGCCCGGAAAAGTTTGCTTGGTATTCGATGCTGCCGCAGAGTGCAACAGCACATCACTAAACAAAAATCTGCTTACTGGGCCAGACTGGTTAACATCCATAGTTGGAATTCTGATTCGATTCCGGTTACATTCTGTGGCAGTGGTCGCCGATATTCGGGAAATGTTCAACCAGGTCCACATAGCAGACAGCGATACGGCGGCACAGTGCTTCCTATGGAGGAAGCTTGACCAAAACAAAGAGCCTACTATTTACCAAATGAAAGCCATGTTGTTTGGGACCACCTCATCGCAATTTTTGCGAGCAAATACAAAAATGAGAACCCAGATGAGGTAAAGGTTATTCTGGAAAATCACTATGTTGATGATTATCGGACTCCAAACCCAATGCTGCAGAAATAATCAACATGATCGAAACAATCATTAAAATACACTCAAATATTGGATTTGAATTGCGTCAATTCATATCAAACAGCGACGAGGTGATCCAAAATATCCCGCAAAATCTGAGAGCAACCACAGCAGTGGCTAAGATCGGCGATAAGACAGACTTACAACGAAAAGTATTGGGAATGTTATGGGGCGCAAATGGCGACTTCTTTAAATACTCGACAAAAACGATGCACAAACTTTCAAATGAAACACTGGGCGTTTTCAGCAGAAAAATCGATTTGCGATTGCCGATGATTCTCTGCTGTATGCCACTGACTGCTAAGTTAGGCTATTTTCGGGCTTTAGTACATTTCGTCAACTCATTTAATGCATAATTTTTAAGGGCTTTTGCCGCTGTCAGTTTGCCAGTCTGTTTTCAGTTTTGGGGTTAACAGTTTGACGAGCAATTAATAAACGGTCTCACCAATCATAGATTTTGTATGATTCCATCTCAGCAAACATGATTGTCATATTTACCATATCGAAATCGGCAATCATTGTATTCAGCAGGTAAAATCGGCAGTTATAAATCGGTAATCGTAAATCGGATTTATCTGCTAAAAACGCCCATTGAACGGTAACTCCCGCCTACAAAGAGGAAAATATTGTCGGCCGTCAATTCATTATATGATCCATTGGGTCTTATTACACCAATAACAATTAAAGAACGGATGGCAGACGGTCATAGGCTGGGACGACACAACCTAAGGCGACTTATTAAACAAATGGCAAAATTGGCTAAAGGTTTTGAAGTCAATTGAAGATACTATGATTCCAAGATATTATAATCTTAGCCTGCCAAAAGCGGATCTTGTCGAAATTCACGTTTTCAACGATGAAAACATTAAAGCCTATTCGTCAGCAGTATATTTACGATGCTGCTACCAATCAAAAGGAAATTGGGAATATGACGAAGCACTGATTGCATCTAAAGTTAGAGTAGCGCCAATGAATCATGTAACCAAGCTGAAAGCTATGGCCGCAGTATTCTGCTGCCGTCTAGCGAAAATGGTTCAACATGAATCGCGAATTAAACCAGATAAGCGATATTTCTCTACCGATTCACGAACTCTACTTTCTTGGATTAACAGCAACAATCGAATGGACGTATTTGTTGCTAACCGAATTGGCAAAATATGTGAAAATCGGAAAGATCGGAATGGCATTGGCTATCAACAAAACAAAATATTGCCAACAACTCGTGACAACATCGCGTCACATACAAAAGCTACAAAAATGGCTAACTGGTCCAGAATTTCTTCAAAAGCAAGCAAGCAGAGCATGCATTGACAACATTGCTCCAAAGAATCTCCACTCTCAACAAACTGATTCGCCCCACGGCATGGATACAACGATTTATTAAAAACACGTCAAAACACACATCAAACGATTGCAGTGTCGGAGAACTACAAGTTTATGAAATCAAATGGGCAGAAGCAGCGTTGTGCAAGATGGTCCAGCAAAAAACATTCCCAGATGACTTGGCTAAACTGCAAACTGGAAATTAATCTTCTAAACTGCGGCTCACAAAATACTGTATCTATTTAGATACTAACAAGATCATGCGAGTAGACAGCAGGATTGAACGCGCAAAAGGAGTCGTATTGGATGCCAAAATTGAACCGAATCATCAAAACAACTATAAATGCATGCGTGTAAACGCAAAAAAGGAAAGCCCCAAGCACCAAAAATGAGATTACTACCCAAGGAAAGGTTTCCCATTCACAGCAACAGGCGTGGACTATTTTGGTTCATTTTAAACCAAGCCGGGCATTGGCACACGGGCATCGAAAAGCCTTCGCAAACGATATGGGGAAATCTCCACAAGCTTAATTACACGAGCAATAAATTTGGAGATAGTACACTCGCTGGATACAGATTCCTGTATACTGGCGCACAGTGGCCGGATTCGCGAATTTGGCGTTGCAAAAATCAATTTTTGATGTTCGATTTTTTTGAGCAGATTTAATTCAATAAAGGGAACCCCAGGTAGCCCAAAAAACTTTGGTTTTTTGAATTTGGTCAATTAGTTTGGTTGTTACAGTGGTTCAAAGTTGAAGAATTTTTCAAACTGCTGAATTTTTATTTTTTTTGGTTACAAATGTCAATTTTGTGAGCGTATAAAAACCAAACGGTAATACCGATTTGAATTTGCTTCATTTTTTTGAAAAGATGCATTAATTCTTAACGTGAATACAAACTTTATTATTTCAAAGTTGAATGTTCCACATTCAAGTTTTAGGTGGACACTATTTGTGGTTGAGTTTTTTAACTTTGATAGACTCGAAAATATCAATTTCACCCGATTTCAGTTGTTTCGGAGCATAGGTATTATATATTAGTCTATTTATTAATGTATTGTAAAAAATGCAGCTGCCACAACCTGCCACCTTAGACGTTACATTGATATTTGCGATTTAATCTACAGGTAAATAATATTTGGGAAGAACAAGTACAAACGAAGAAGAAGAAGAACGTTGCAGGCAAAATTTTAAAGCGTATTTTATGATTTACTGAGATAGGTAACACATAATATAGGTAGTTACAATTGGCCTTTTCTGATTTTGCGCTTTACAACTAGCAAGTGGGTGGATTTTTTACCTACTCTCGAGTGACCCTTTCAACAGGTACTAGCTATGTTTAAAGTTGCTCATTGTCTTTTGATGGTGTTGTGAACTGTTACCTAATATTGCGTAACCCTTTCAAAAGGATTTAGTTTTTTTCAGACCATGTAGTCATTTTTTTACCTGTTGCTACCTGTGTTCCTTGTGTACATACTTATAAAGGGCTTACTCCAGTAAAGGCAGATTATTCAGACTTGAACAGTCGAGCGAAAAAGTACGCACACATAGTGATATTTGTTTTATCGAAAATGGACAACAGCAAATTATTTGAGTTCTTCAAAACCGCGGAATCACAAAAAGCTTTCGAGTCGTTAGTAAAAACCGAACTTAATTATACAAATGATGATTTGAATTATGGGGAAATCATCAAATCAAAGACTTTCAGGAGTTCGAGACATCGGAAACGGACGAGCATAATTATGAATACGGAATTTCTCCATTGCATGCGAGGATCAGATGCATGGAATTCATGCTCAAGTTGGCATATACTCTTCCACGAAAAGGAGACGACTCTGCTGACATTACCAACTCCAAAACAATGGAAAATAGAAGGAAACAGGATATACAACAGAAGTTCTTGGCGGAGCTCGGGCTAAAAGTCGACTGCCCGAAGCAGGGCTATGGAAACACGAATGATGGAAATACATCCCGGAGATTCTTCAACGACGATTATGCAACTGCTCAGATAACAGGAATTCATCTGGATGTCATCAAACGGTTTAAGATCATTCTCAATGTCTTAAGCTGCGGCAATAATGTTGATGCTAGAAAATATGGAAAATATGCCAAGGAGACAAGAGATATTTTACATGCAAAGTACCCAGAGAAAAAACTTACTCCTACTGTTCATAAAATATTGGATCATGGTGAGCAGCTTATAAAACAACAACTTTTATCGATGGGAGAGTTGTCAAAGGAAGCCCAAGAATCCAAAAACAAGGACTACAAAAGGTATAGATATGCGAACACGTGCAAAATATCTCGACATCAAGAAAATACAGACTTTTTCAACATGTTGTCGGCCTCTTCTGATCCTCTTATCTCATCTCTCAGACACATCAGGACACTCGCGGAATTAAACAACGAATATTCCCCAGAAATATTAAGACTATTAAGCACTAATGATATGAATACCTATACTGACAACATTTTACAAGAAAATTAATCATTCCCAAGTTAGAACTAATTATGTATGAAAATAATTTTTTTTAGCAAGTACAAATTAACTTGTTATTGTTTTTAATTTTTAATATTATTAAAACTTAATTTTTAATAAATCAATTTAAAAAAATTAAAATACGTAGACTTTTTCATACAATTTTTTCGGAGTATTAAATTATGAACTTTGGCAGCCGATCCTGTGTCCCCCTGTTAACCTACAAAGATGAACGTACGCTCATTTTAAAGCTACAGTAATTCTCTATCCTCGTCCCTTTGAAATTTTTCAAATATCTCTTTCCGTTAAAAAGTTATGATTTTTGCAACGCCAAATTCGCGAATCCGGCCACTGTGTGGCGGTGCGCAGAATGATAGCGCATATGGAGAGTGTCACATTTTCTGGTAGAAGCATTTTGGAGACGCTTCATCAAAGAATATCTGCCGACACTAATACATCGATCGAAATGGCGCCAAAATGTGGATAACTTGAAGGTCGGTGAAATTGTGGTAATGAACGAAAATACGGCGAATGGCCGCTAGGCTGCGTGATAAAGGTTTACCCTGGTGAAGATGGAGTGGTACGAGTGGTCGACTTGAAGACAGCTTAAAATACGTACCGTCGCCCGGTTAATCGTCTATGCAGAATTGGAGTTGAGTGCTACGACAGGAAGGATCGTGCTGAGATTTGGAGTCAGCACTGGGGGCCGCTGTATGTCGAAGCTAAATGAATTTGAGTGTTCCCGGCATGACAGCGTTCAGAAAATATCGATCGGTTAGAATTAGCAAGCCTGTAGTGTATAGACATGTACATATGTATGCATTATGGGGAAAAAAGGGGTTGATTGAAAGGTGATTCCCATTGAAAATGGCGAAAGGGGGATCATAAAGTTGTGCGAATGTATGTAACAGGGAGAAGGAAACATTTCCTACCCCATAAAGTATATATACTCTTGATCAGCATGAACAGCGGAGTCGATATAGCCATGTCCGTCTGTCTGTCCGTCCGTCTGTCTGTCTGTCTGTATGAACGCGTCGATCTCAGAGACTATAAGAGATAGAGCCACAAATTTTCGCATGAAGGTAGATTTATGCTGTACGCAGATCCAGTTTGTTTCAGATTTGGAAAATTCCACCCCGTCCCCCTTTTATCCCCATAAAACCTAGACCTCCTCTAGAAATCCCAGACCTAAACAACCGTCAGATCCACAATTTTCAAGTTAAAGCCTCGTGGTTTAGTATACATCAAGCTAGGCCCAATATCTATCTATTCTGAAAAGATCGGACAAAAAACACCGGAGTTATAAGCGAATCAGTTGAGCTAATAAGAGCACCCCTTAGTTTTTGGTCAGGACTAGAAAAAAGTGTTGCCTACATTTAGGATGACAATTTTGTTACAAAAACCGGTTACATTCATCTTCAAAAATTCAAAAACAAATAAATTAAAACAAATGAACAGGGTATCTTGTGGTCGGGAAACTCGACTGCAGAGCCCTTACTTGTTTATCTCTATCGAATAGCCAAATTTGTATCGAAAGATACAAGAACCTTGCCAGCATGAAACCGGGACAAGTTCTTCATGCTCGTTGGTTAACCAAAGCCGACAGACTTTTGCGCTTTTATGTCGCAAGTAGTTTACCTCCGACAAATTTAAAACTATTGGCTAATATCATTATGAAATTTTATACACCAACTAGCTTAGATTTACCCGCGTCTTCGCTCGCTCTTGCATCAATTTGTTATTTATTTATCATGCTGGGTATATTTTTATACTCTGTCGATACATAGAGCGTTGTAAGTTTGTGCAAAAGTATGTAACAGCCAGAAGGAAGCATATCCGACCCCATTAAGTATTTATATTAGTGATCAGCATCAAGAGCCGAGTCGATATGGCCATACCCGTCTGTCTGTCCGTATAATAGCACAGTTCTCAGAGATGGTAAGAGATAGAGGTTTGACGTGTATGGGAATTATCCGGCCCTGCGGTCGAGTTTTCCTTTTTCAGGTATTTTCCGACCTTACTGTCAAATTTTTAGACATCGGAAAATATCATCTCAATTTACTATCCTTACAAACGGAATTTCAAGTCAATCGAATGAAGAATAGATTTTTGGATTTTCTCGAATATTCCGGCAATTTTCTTTGTGGGCGGATTTTCCGAAATCGGGAAAACACGTGAAAAATAAGTGTTCCCCTGCAAACTTTTATGCCGCTTTTCCATGAATTTTCCGACTCTACGTTCAAAATTTCCAACATCAGAAAATGGCATCTCAATTTATTTTACATACTACCGTTACAAACCGAGTTTTAAGTCAATCATGAGATATATAATTGGTAGTATGCTGAAATTCTGGAATTTTCAAGTCAATCGAGCGAAAAATAGATTTTTGCATATGAGAATTTTCCGGCAGTTTTCTTTGTGAGAGGATTTTCCAAAATCGGGAAAACACTTTTCCGGCCCTACGGTCAAATATTCCAATATCGAAAAATGACATCTCGACTTATTTCACTTACTATCCTTACAAACCGAATTTCAAGTCAATCGGTCGAAAAATAGATTTTTGAATATCGAATTTTCCGGGAATTTTCCTTGTGGGCGGATTTTCCGAAATCGGGAAAACACTCGTCCGATTATTTTGCTTACTTTACTTACAAACCGGGTTTTTAGTCAATCGGATGAAAAATAAAATTTTCCCCATTCAAAATTTGCTGACGCTTTTCAGTGAATTTTCCGACTCTACGGTCAATTTTTCAAACATCGGAAAGTGACATCTTAATTTATTTAATTTTAAGATAGTACAATCCGAATTTCAAGTCAATCGGGTGAAAAATAGATTTTTTTTATTTCGAATTTTCCGGGAATTTTCGAAATCAGAAAAACACGTGTCCAATTATTTTGCATACGTTGCTTACAAGCCGAGTTTCAAGTCAATCGGGTGAAAAATAAAATTTTCCCCATTCAAACTTTTCCGACGCTTTTCCGGGTGGAATTTTCCAAAATCCCGCCTTAGTACGCACTTTCACCACATAACAAAACTCCTGTCCAAATTTCATCCTTCTATCTCTTAGCGTTTAGGCTGTGCGATGATTGCCAATCAGTCAGTGATGACAAACTCTTATATATGTAGAGAAATATAGATGTATTTTAACATTAAACAGTAAACTTTTACTTAATTTTATTTAGTCATCGCAGTTCTTGCCACAAAATCTTCGCAAAGTTGTTAACAAAGCAATACAAAACAATCAAGTACCAAGTTCAAAAAAAAACTTTGTTAATTAATAGAGCATTAACCTTAATTTAAATATTTCAACTTTATGTAATCAAACAGCTCATGCGGCTCAGATAAGAATGCAACGTTTTGTAACCTTACTAACTTTTCCATTTATTATCCGATCTTTATGCAAATTTCAGAGATTGTAGATTTTGGGCACATACACTACAGTGCCAAATATGAATTTGATATCTTTCAAATTGTTGGAGTTATTCAACATTTTTTATAGCATGGGCGGTAGGGGGCGTGGCACAAATTTGAAATAAACTTGATCTGCTTGCAGACAGTAGAAGCCTTCATTTAAGATTTGGTTGCTCTAGGTCTTCTAGTCGCTGAGATCTAGGTGTTCATACGGATGGACGGTCAGACGGACATGGCTATATCGACTCGGCTATTAATCCTCAGCAAGCATTTGAGTAAGCGTTATGCAAACCAAGCTTATGATAAGATCATATGATCGTTACAAACCAAGCTTAGAAAAAACTTGCATGGATAAGGCTTTAGCAAGCGACACTTATAAAATATTTGGGTTTGTAAGCGTTTGGCGAATGTCGATTAAATTTTGCTTAGCAATGCAATCGATTTCTAAATGTTGATGCCGACCGCCACAATTTACCGTAAACTTGCAGCGCAGGCAAGCAACCAAATTTACAGTTAACTTTCCATGAGAGGCAAGCAGCAAAATTGCGTCACTGCTGAAGGGGACGCAAGATGTACTTGGCATTTCTTCAGTTATACTTTCAATTCCACAATTTTTCTTTATATGGTCATATATTGAGGTCAATTTTATCTGAAATGAAAATTGAATGTATGTGCACTCTTTAAATATCGAGTTATATATAATATAAAAATTAACAAAATGACTTACTATTGCAGTTTGTTTCTCACTATCATTCAAAATTGTAAAGCCTCTAAAACTAAATCGAGGGTCAATATATATTGCAGCTAAGAATGCATCATTCTCCATTAAAATGGATTTTTTTTGTTAACATTGCGGCTTGTAACTTCCTTGCAAGCTTATACTCGCACCCCAGCTGCCTAAGCTGCGCTTCACAAAGCAACCATTCTCGGTGGAAGTCTCCCATTACCATGTCTTGTGTCTGCAGCATTGTGTAGAAATTTTTATAAGTACAGTTTGATTTAAAAATCTTTGAATCTCTCGTGATGAAAATGTTAGTGATATATATCACTAGTGATAAATATCAGGTGATATTTTTGTGATGTATATTTTTTTAAAACAATGCTCACAGTTTTTTTCATCACTCACGATATTTAATTATATATATCAGTGTTTGACTTTTTGTTCAATGATATTAATATGAGTGATATTTACGAACCCTGTTTTTAGCACAAGATAAAAGTTAATCCTCAATTGAAAGTGATGATTCGTCGCTTGACTCTAGCATTTTATTAAATGAAGCTTTGGCTGCTTGGTTTGTAGAGCAATGTATCCAATGTGCACGCTAATACATACAGGGTTGCCCATATTCGACGGACCCATGTTTTTTTGGAAAAAATCAAAGAAAAAATAAAAATTTGGCGGTTGGCAATCTTAATCATTTAATTTGTTCCAAGTAGATTTGTTTACATCAATTTTTGAATATGATATCTCTCAAATGGCCGCCTCTGGCGTTGATGGCGTATTGTGCCCTTTTTGCAGCATTTTCCATCGTTTTCGCCAACATTTCGGCCGGAATAGCGGCTATTTCTTCACGAATGTTGTCCTTGAGCTCTTCTACGGTCCTTGGCTTGTTAACGTAAACCTTTGACTTCAAATATCCCCACAAGAAGAAGTCAGGCGGCGACAAATCGGGCGAACGCGGTGGCCAGTCCAAATCACCACTTTTCGACATCAAACGGCCCGGAAACAATTTTTTCAGAAAATCGATTGTTATGCGACTTGTGTGCGGTGGAGCGCCGTCTTGTTGAAACCAGAACTGCCTCATACGCTTTCGACGAATAATTGGCATCACAAAATTGGTCATCATGTCGCGATAACGCTCCTGGTTGATGGTAACAGCATGGCCATTTTCATTTTGGAAGAAAAACGGCCCAATGACCGTTTTCGCACTAACGCCGCACCAAACTGTGACTTTTTCGTCATGAAGAGGCACTTCTTGAATCTCCTGAGGATTTTCAGTGGCGTAAATACGGCAATTTTGCTTATTTACGGTTTTCTTATTCACATTTTTTAATTTTTTAAAAGCACGTTGAGTTTTCACAATTGACTTGTTCTGTTGAATGTAAATTTCAACTATTTCAGAGCGCTCGCGTGGCGTGCATTGTTCCATGGTAAAAATCTGCTTGGACTGACGCTTCAAACGCGGTATGTCATTAAGCGATCTGACATCTCTGTCAAAAGTTATGGCGTTGCCAGATGGGTCCGTCCGTCGAATATGGACAACCCTGTATGTATGTATGTTAGCACTACAACGTCACAAAATTGAAGGCCTACCAAAAGACATAAGAACTTTAAAACCCACGCCGACTGATGCTCCAACCGTCTCGTTAGGAGGAGGAGAATATGTCCATTATGGCTTAAAAGACTGTTGTGCTGATCAAGAATATATATACTTTAAGGGGTCGGAGATGCTTCCTTGTGCCTGTTAGATACACGACTTTAGTATATCCTTTTTACTCTTCGAGTAACGGGTATAAAAAGACCAAAAACTAACAACCACAAAACGAAACATACATTTTATGACAATTATTATGAGTTATATAATCATTGCACACAATAGTGGGCTATAGAATTATGTAGTATTTTTCGCAATTTTAAAAAAAATTGTTGATCAATTTCGAAGTGTAGAAAAAATAAATAGATTTTGCGTATTACCGTTCAGTTACGCACTCTCTCAAGTAGGCGACTTTTGTTATGTTGTTCAAATAACTCGACCTGAAATCTTAATGGCTCTTAGGGAAGCTAGGAATTGATTTTAGACACATAGTTTCAAGGTAAAACTTTCTTAGAATTCTTCGTAGATTCCGATTATAGTGATCAGGCCTAATACATAATATGTATGTATATCCTTACTTTTATACTTGTTCATATTGGGGAAGTTCTGTCTAGTGGACCTAACCTATTACTTAATTTTCTTCTCTTTTGATTTCGAATATACACACATACAACATACATAGCTTGATCATGATGGAAAAGTTTCAACAAATCTCGAAAACTAAAATGTATAAATACATACCGATGTTCAATGCTTTTATTCATACATATATACATATTTGTATATAAGAATGTTTCACATTTTGGACGTCGTATGATCGTCGTACAATAATTTCAGTTTCCTTTCGAACTTTCTAGTGGCCGCAGATACTTAATATGTACATATATAACTTTAAGATTTCATTTGAAATTAACAATTTTACACGGATCTTGCCCTCGAAATGAGGAACATAATAACAACATGATGTAACATAATCAATGTGTGTACAATTATCATTGCAGTCATTAAATAAAGAACCTACATTAACAATTACATACATACATACAAATGTGCATCCGAGCAATCTTGATTGGAAACAAGCCGAAGGAATTAAAGCATAATTTCCAAAACTTACGCGGTCAAATATATACAATATTAATGTGACCGTAAAACAAGACAAGAGAATACCAAACAAATGGGGGTGTCATGGAACACTCATCACGAGTGAAGACTTTCAAGCAAAATAATCTGAATTGAAATTACAATACTTTCATAACAATATAGTATAGTATCTCGCTGCTTGCTTGTCTTAGCTCTGAAACAAGTATTTATGTGCTAAGTACCTACATACATACATATATGCATTTTCAAAAACATTCATACATACGTAGGGAACGAAATGGATACGGAACGGGACTATTGTCCACCAGTGCTTAAAAAACTGATATAAGTTTCATTTCGTTTGCTTTTCATTCTGCTGCTACTTCCGAGAAAATCATAAAGTCGCCTTCCGACTGAACGCAAAAAGCGCCTTGTGAAAAGCGAAGCAGCAGCAGCTGTCGATGGTTGAAGAATTTTAATACTTGCGCTGGAGCAGACTTACGACAGCACCGCATGTTGCTGGTCGCGGTTTTCGATCTGACGCTCAAGTCGGCGGCTGCCGCTGTCGGTAAGAATCGCCAGTCGGCGACTACGCCGACGTGACAGAAGTTGTGTGCAACAAATAAAATACGGCGACAATAACAATGCTATGCCATAAGTGTGAGAGAGAGAGTGGGAGAGTGAGTTCAAGTGTGATCGCGATCGGCACACATACACACAAATGTAGTGAGTGCCGAATATCATTTCTGACCGAGGGCAGCAGCTCCGAGTTGTACTGCTGAACAAAATCGGCAGGAGCTGCTTCCGAGCGACTTGCGCAGTTGTCCGAAATTAGAATCACGTCAAATGGTAGATTTATGAAATGTGGACTGCTGCTGCAGCATCGCTTTTTAAAAATTGAATCAGTCGAAGCTGTGAAAAGTAGAAATTTTGCAACTTTTGCTGCTTCGACTGCAGTAATTTAAACACTGTTGGCCACAACAAATAAGATCTGAAGTTAAAGTTGTCTCTGCCCAACTTCGAAATGTCCTGTACTAAGTAGAATAGCAATTAATAGCCTTAATATTGTATTCAGTAACAGATCATTACTATTAATGTTACCCAGTGTTTGAAAACTAAATCTATTTTTTATGGTACTGACTGCTACTTATACGACTGCTTCAAACATCTCAGTCATCGTCAAAGCAAAAAAAAAGGAAATTTTGTAAAACAGATCAGCCTTTGAAAATTTTTCACATGATCGACTGCGAAATTCCTTATTATTAGTGGTATTTCTTAAAGTGATAGGCTTTCGATTTTGATGTGCTCGTCCATCAATGGCTCTCGACTGCTCCATACAAAATGTCCAGTGTGCGCAGGTAAAGTAATTTAGTTTTAGCAAGACCGTTCCCTGCAAAGAATGCAGTCACACTTGGAGTTTGCTTACCTGTAAATTTGATCTTAATATGGGGAATTTTGTAAGTTTTTTTTTTGGTACTTAACTTAAATATATATCAATGTTGTAGGGAATAGTGACTTTTGTTTGTTTAACTGTGATTTTTAGCCGGATCGAGGTCAGTGTCTTTTATGTGCTACCAAAAACTATCACAATATATTTCTTTCCGTTATATTTTGCAATGAAACTTTTTAACCAACTTGCCTAACCTACTGTGACAATGTGACAGCTGTGTTGTGGCCACTGACTCGCATTCAAAAATTAATGAATTAGGTGCCAAAATTCAGTCTCTGGAAGACCTATACGAGGACTTAAAATCCCAGTTTCTAAAAGCTTTTGACAATAAAAACAATAATTAAAATAGAGGAAAGTTAACTTCGGCTCGGCCGAAGTTTGTATACCCTTGCAGCACATTATCCAACTAATTTGAAGGACATATTCACTGAAAACAAACAAGTTTTTCTCAATAAGACTACTTTTCTGACTCTACTTTTGTATGACAGCTATACTATATAGATGTCCGATTTCGACCAAACTTGGCAGAATTATGGAGAAGCATAGCGAACTAGAAAATACTGAGTTTGGAGACAAAATAAAACAAAAAAGTTTTTCTCACTAGAACTAGTTTTTCGACCGATCGTTCCTATGACAGATATATGTTATTTGCAGCGTATTTGGACCAGAAGACTTCGTGCAAAGTTTGGTGGCGATAGCTTTAAAACTGACGGAGGAGATAGCATAGAAACAGACGGATGGACAGACGGGCATGGCTATATCGACTCAGTTCGTCATGCTGATCAAGAATATATATACTTTATGTGGTCGGAAATGCTTCCTTCTTTGCGTTACAAACATCTGGACAATTTCAATAAACCCTCTGCAAGGGTATAAAACTGCAATTACAAGCAAGCCGAAGTCTGTGGCTCGCTTTCCGCTGGCCGCCGGCATAGCGCAGGTTAATGTGCCCAGGCCCCAGCAGCTGCTTGATGCTGATTCTTAATCAGAAGCAGAGAGCAACGTCTTTGTCACTGTTCGAAAGAAGCCAAAGGGAATATCGGAACAAAAACAGCAAGCCAATTATTGGAGATTAGTTTGTCTTTGGAGGCCAATTTATATACTTTCCTCTATACTTTTACACAGTGTTTGAATTGCTTCCTACACAGCAGCAATAGCAACGAAAAAAATGCTGTGCTCCTGCTTCTGCTCCGAATATGAAAAGAGCAGAGCAGTAGCATAAGCACAAAATTTCATCTGGAGCACTATAGCTTTGCTCCGTGCTGTCAATTGTTTCAGAGCTATAGAAATAGCATACAAAAAACAAGAAAGAAAGTCGGTCAAGCCCGACTATAACATACTCTGTACCAAGAAATTTTGTCTTTTGATCATAACTCGAAAACCGTTCATCCGATCTTCTCCACTCCTTTGGCGGATCGATAAGTTATTCTAATAACTAAATATGTCCAGAAGGAACAAGCCATCTATCTTCAAAACTGTGGGAGATATGACGTTTTTTCTAAATTGCGGGGGCGGGAGGGGGCGTGGCCAAAATTGAAAATAAACTTGATCTGCCTGCAGACATAAGAAGCATATGTCCCATACATGTCAAACCTCTATCTCTTACCATCTCTGAGATCTGTGCGTTCATACGGACAGACAGACAGACGGACAGACGGACGGACGGACAGACGGACAGACGGACATGGCTATATCGACTCGGCTGTTGATGCTGATCAAGAATATATATACTTTATGGGGTCGGAGATGCTTACTTCTGGATGTTACATACTTTTGCACAAACTTATAATACTCTATGTACCTACGGTACAGAGTATAACTACTGTCAAAATACTATCTGGAGTTATAGCAATTGC
This sequence comes from Lordiphosa fenestrarum, assembly GCA_035044985.1. Lineage (NCBI taxonomy): Eukaryota > Metazoa > Arthropoda > Insecta > Diptera > Drosophilidae > Lordiphosa > Lordiphosa fenestrarum. Next base: position 85,135 of record JAWNNO010003236.1, read on the forward strand.
AAAAAATATCGGAGCAATCGGAGCAAAGCAGGCATAGATTTTCTATTCTTGCTATAGAAGTAATTATTGATTTTAGAGCCGCTCAGTCTGCTCCCAATAGTGCTACGTATAGCTGCTCTCGTAGTTGTCTCAAATTGATTCCTACAATCAGGGATAAAAAGGCACAAAACAGGAATGGCAAATTCTTCTTAGCTCCTAATAACCACGCCATCTCCTCATACTTGTACTTTTGCTACCCTTATCATCAAATCAAACTAAATTGAGACCGCGAATTCTTCAGTACCAGGTCAATTTAAGACCTGTGATTCCCCATTATGTGCTATGTACTAATGAGACTATAATAATGAGAATTGAGCCACTTTGTTAAAAGCTGTATAGAATTTTAAGCAAACTGTTTGGTAGAACTACTTGGAGCTGCTACAGAAGCTATGAGAAGCAGATTTGGGAGCAGCTCAAGGAGCAAAAGCTATAGCTATATGACATGTTGAAAATCTATGCATGCTTTGCTCCAATTGATCCGATTGCTCCGAATTTTTTTGCTATGGCTATAACTCCAGATAGTATTTTGATAGTAGTTTTTTTTATGCTATTTCTATAGCGTTGAAATATTTGTCAGCACGGAGCAAAGCAATAGTGCTCCAGATGAAATTTTGTGCTTATGCTACTGCTCTGCTCCTATCACATTCAGAGCAGAAGCAGGAGCAAAAATAAAAAACTACGAAATAGCATAGCATTTTCAAACACTGCTTTTATATCACTCGACAAAATCGTTTTTCAGCAATATCTTAAAAACAGGATAGAACAATCTATATTAAAATAATCTGATCAAAATAGACATAGAATATGCTGTGTAATCTACAAAACTGTGGGAGATGTGCCTTTTTTTCCAAAAAGCGTTGGTGGAAGTGGTCGTGGAAAAAATAGAAAATATACGATCAGCCTGCAGGTAGAAGAAGTTTTTGTCCCATCCATGTAGGAATAAGATTATGAGTGCTAAGGGCTATGCCCATATAAGTTAAGTTGGCCTCCGTGTGTTGGATTTCACCTTCATGTATAGAGAATAAAAGGATATTAAAAATTACCCATTGGATAAATTCCCGTAACCATTTGGACTGGATATGTCTTTAGCTTGTAGCTCTTCTTACCATTTAGGATCTGCGTTGATTGCCAATCAGACAGACAGTGAATCATTACAAACTCTTATACTATATATATAAAGAGATAGATTGTTTGAAATTTCATTGTCTACAATGAAAAATCAGAAAAATAATGGAAAATCAGAAGTCGTCTTCGAACTGACTGCTAAAAACAAGTTGTGAAAAAAGCTGTATCAGCAGTCGAAGTCTTAAGACTTTTGACATTTGCCCTGCCGCTGATTTCCGGCAGCAGCGCAAGTCGGAGCTGCTGCTGGCGGTCAGAAGCGAAAGCCGGCGGCTGCACCGTCGCGTCAGAAGTTGCTCACGACTGTTTTCTGCGTTTGCGATTAGTATTCTAAAACAAATAAAATATACCGCCAACTTCAATGCTTAGCTAAGAGAGGAGAGTAAGAGCGAGCGGTACACATACACACAAATATTTTTTGTGTGTGCGTAGAATAAAACAAACACAATCGAGACCAACTTCTGTCGCGACGGCTTTGCTGTCGACTTGCAAAGTTCGAACACTTGCTGCTGACAAAAAGCACCAGCTCCGACTTGCGCTGCTGATCGAAAGCACCAGGAGCTTCTTCGGATCGACTTGCGCAGCTGACCAATAAAAATCGACATTACAAGCAAGCCGAAGTCTTTGGCTCGCTTTCCGCTGGCCGCCGGCATAGCGCAGGTTAGTGTCCCCAGACCCCAGCAGTTGCTTGATTCTTAATCAGAAGCAGAGAGCAACGATTTTGTCACTGTTCGAAACAAGCCAAAGGGGAATCGGAACAAAATCAACAAGCCAATTATTGGAGAGGCTGCTGCTTGTACCGAGCTCACTGTTATGCCGAGCAAAAAATACTTGCATGTCGGCAAATTCTCTACTGTTACTGAACCAGAGGTAAACTTAAAGTTGAAAGTTTAATCGTCATTTTTCTTATCATTTTGATGCCGTGTTTATGATTGCACTTGGGCAATCTCGCCAGCTGGATCTCGAAAAAGTCAACGATAACAAGGAACTTCAAAGTAAACAGGGAATGTTAGAGCGCAGATTGGAAGAAGAGGAACAAAAGACAAAAGCTGTGGAACGCCAAGTCGTTATGCTAATGCGAAAATCAAATGAAAAGAATATTATTATTCACGTTCCAACCAACAGGGGGCTAAACCCAGTAGAGCAGGCAAAAAATGTATGCTTTGAGGTTCTACAGAAAAAAGATCATTCTTTAATAGGCAGCTCTTGGGCCATAAGAACCAAAAATCCAAATAAGGCTATGGTAGTCGTGGAACTCAGGAACCAATCGGACTCAATCAAAATACTCAAGGCCTATAAATTCCTGGGCACAAAGGGCATGACGGCCCATAGGGACTACCCACAAGCAACCAGAGACAGAATCCGACGCCTAGTAAAAATCAATAACGACCTACCGAAACATGATAACCTTCAGAAAACAATTCAAAGGGATACACTTCTGGTAAACAATAAGAGGTTCTACTATGATGTCCAAGGAACCTTCCTATGTGAAGGTCAAGATGGAAAGGAAGCACTGGACCTGATCACAAACCCCTTTACTAAAAATGCCACACAAGGAAATCAGAAGCTTTAACGTAAATGCCATCAGCCAGAGTATAGATATAAGTCCAAGAAATAATATCCAAATATTGTCCTATAATGTGTCCGGTCTAAAAAGCAAATTAGTATATAATCAATTTTTCAAATACACAAGCCAATTTGAAATAATACACCTTGCATTGGATTCCAGCAACCAGAACTTCATCCCGTGGAAGAGCCATTGGCGGCTCCCTATACGCAATAAATAATGAGCTAGTGCGCAAAAACATCTCCAAATTTATATACGTTCAGTCCAAAACTATCATTGAAGTAAATACCCAACAAGATCGTCTGTACATTATCCCGGTATATATCAACTGCAACAAGTGGAACGAAGACTGAGCAACTGTATGACTTCATGATGGAGGTACATTACGATAATTCCATGATTTTAGGATACTTAAAAGCAAGAATTAGCATAGAACAAGGAATGTCGGAATTTTTTTCTCAGCCAGCAACTTTCTGAGTACTGCTCGAAATGCTCGTGATAGTACTAAAGACGGGAAGGGAACAAAACTGATAGAGATGGAAACACTCAACTACACAGTACGAACCACACAGGAAACTATACATTTATCAGTGGAAACTCAAAAATAGATTACTGCTTAGTAAGTGGTGCCTGGCACTTTCATGCTACCGATATGTCAATTCAAGCTCAAATCTCCTCGGACCACCTGCCAATTACGGTCTCAGCAAATCTCGGTAATATCGAAAATGAAAGAATTGTAGATAACAAACTGCTAGCAAAACTTCGCTGGATTGAGAGTCTCAAAGGTCGATACACTGCCTGCTTGGAATCCGAGATAGGAGAACTATCGGTAAACATATCAGATAACTGAAGCCATAAAAAATGCAGCACAATGTATGCAGAAACCACGCGCAGGACCCTATACACAACCATGGTTCGATCTACAGTGCGAGACAGTTCGAAAGCAATCTTTTCAAAAGCTGCAGCACTTCGAGAGCGGACTATATCAGTTCGAATAAAAGCTTTAAGAAAATATACTACGAAAATCGAAAAATGTATTACCAGAGATTAATACAGGACTTGGCGACAATTAAGGACAGTAAAAGATTCTGGGCGACAGTAAGGAAAATAAATGGACCTTCAGCAAAAAATCGAGTCATTGCCACTGCAAGTTATCTGGCTGCGCATTTTCAATGCTTATTAAACAATCCCAGCGTAAATAACCTCCTTGCTAATCCAGTGACCAGTACCCAAAACGAAAAACTGGATGCCCTGATATCTTCAAGCGAAGTTGAGCTGGAAATTTCCAGCCTTAAACTGAACAAAGCACCTGGAAAAGATCGAGTACCTGCCGAATTTCTAAAATGAGCCTCAGAGAACTATCTCAACAGCCTCACCTCAGAGCTAAATAAGATTTTTGAAACGGCCATTGAACCACATAAAACAAGGAGACCCTTCCATAGCTGCAAATTATAGGGGCATCTCATGTCTAAATGTAATGGTGAAGTTGTTCAGCTCAATCCTACTCAATCGTCTCACATCTTGGGTCTCAGAAAACAATCGGCTAAGTGAGTACCAGTTGGGATTCAGAGCAGGTTACAGTACGGTGGACAGTAGCTTCTCTTTAACGGCTATCTGCAAGTCATATCTCAAGGAAAAGAAGAAGTTATACTTATGTTTCATTGACTTCAAGGCAGCCTTCGATACTATCAACCGGCAGAGTTTAATATATAAACTAAATAATTTAGGCGTATCATCAAAGGTCTGCAAAATTATCGAAAATCTAAACTCGGAGAACACGTGCTCAGTTTCGGATGGTAAACGGAATGGTTCGGAAATAATCAAGCAACGCTGCTTGCTGAGTCCACTTCTGTTCTCATTGTATATAGACGATATAGTCCCTTTGCTTCCTGGAGGAATCAAATTTGCAGGACAGACAATAAGGGCCCTAATGTACGCGGATAATATGGTCCTTATGGCAGAATCTCCCAAAGGACTCCAAAATATGCTAAACCTGTTGTACAACTACTGCCAAAAGTGAAGCCTGAAGATCAACGTCTGTAAAACCAAAGTACTGACGATTCGCAACGGCAGAGGGCGAACGGCTACAAGCGAAAACTGGCACTTGAACGGGGAAGTATTGGAGAAAGTTTCGCACTATAAGTACCTTGGAGTGGTAATTGAGCAGAACATGCAGCTTAAAAAACACATGCAGGAAAAACTGTGCGACTCAATGAAGGCAACCAACTCATGCTGGAAGTCACTGCTAGGTAAGCAAGAGGTGGCTCATAGTGTAAAATATAAATACTTTATGGCACGTACATAACGTACATTCAAAGGGTTATGAGCATGCCAGATAGGCGGCTTCCAAAAATTATAACAAGGCATCTCCTAGAGAATAGGCTCCAATTCTTCCAAGAGTGGGAACGGATCGGATCGGTATCCATTAACATATCGGACCCCAACTCATGGAAAAAGTCTCATGGACATTATTGAAAAAATGTATGACTCAACGAGGAACTTCTTTAGAAATTTGGCTGAGCAAAGCAACTCCCGAACGAGCTTTAAAACTCTAAATTTATGACTAGGAGACCTTAACTATTTCAATGATGAAAATAAACTGCCTACTATGTCGAGCTCGAACGGAAATGCTACCCCTCAACCATAAGCATCACATGGAGACGACAAACACGCAATGCACCTTTTGTAACCTCGGAGCTGTTGAAGATGTGCTACATTTTATCTCAATGTGCCCAATTACAAGCGAAATTAGAAGTCTGCATCTTAAGCAACGATTCTTGTATACCGAAGAAGTCAAGGACTGGCTAAATGAAAAAGATTGGAAGGCGCTCGCAAACTTCATTTGCTCGCAAGTATATAGGGCAAATATGTAAAAGCCACTCCTGGTTTGGAATGGCTATGTGGGCTGGGATCTTGTTGGGGGATTTATCGGGTGGGACTCTCTGGCATCAGCTAGTAAACAGCCTGTGGGGGGGTTCTTGACTCCTCCTATCCAACATAGCCCACAGATACATATTTTGGCGCCAAACACGTGGGGCTAATTGTGCTTGGTTGGCATAGCACAATTGGTTTAATTTCTTTCAAAGGTCCCTCTATCAACTCTTTATTCTTCTTTCTGTAAAAAGTCTGCTTTTAACTAAGTCTACACATGCTCCTTGTGGACTTAACAATTTGAGATATTGAATTTTTACCTCAGGAGCATGGATGTTGATATAGTGAAAGCAAGATAATCTTTTTTTTCGTTATTTGGTCCATTCGTTCCGGGATAACGGCAACATTGTTGGAATTTCGATTCTTGGCTATTGAGTCCGAGATACCGACCTCTTTGCTGGCATTTACCTAGGATCGGCGGTCAAATAACAAAATTTTTAAAATTTTTAGCAGAAATTTTCTCTTATTTTCTTACGTGTAGATTTCCATTTGGCTAGCAATACTGGCTATTGCATTGGTAGGATCAATTTCTTTTGACCAATAAGGAATCCTAGTTGGTAACGGCTTGTAATTGCTTAGCAGCGGAAGCTTAATACACAATTTTGAGTTTTCATTTCTTCTGCAATATATGGGTGAATGAATGCTTACTGGGTGAAGTTTTCGCTTAAGTTAAATTAGCAAAGGCTAATATGAAAACAACTAGGTCCACTCAGCAAGATGAACATGTCTTATATATAATATATTGTAGCCTCTTTTCTTTCTATTGAGCAGCGATGCTCATACTCCTCACTATGTTTACCCCAAACAAGCCGGACAGGAAAATATTATGAAAAAATACAAATTTACAGATAATAAAGTTAAAAAAAAAAAACTAAATATTAAGAGAAAACAAATTATCAAGTCGTGCAAAAATAGCTTGGTCCAAAATGTTCACGATACGAAGTAATGAAAAGTTGGCTAAAGATCCATGCTTCATTTGTCATCTCGAGATGCAGGCTAGCGAGGATCTAGAAGTCACCAGATGTGAACACAAGTTTCATCAAAAGTGCGTCACTCAATCGTTAGGAGTTCAGAAACAGTGTTCGCTCTGCAAAAAATTATGTCATGATAGTGACTTAAGACCTTTTGAGGATGCTTTTGAAAAACCAGCACCAGTGCAGGGTGAAGTACCTAGCCAAATGCAGGGAGCTACCTCAAAAATTCATCATACGCGTAACGGGTCTAGAATGCACAAAGACGGGCTTAGTACCAAATCTCATGGGAAAGCTTCAGATCTAAACCGAACCATTAGTTTAGATAAAGAATCCATAGCTTCAGACGTTGTAAATGAACCAGCGCGTAGGGGACGTCCTTTTAAGCAAACAAAGCCTCCTCAAAGAAAGAACAATTTAAATTTAAACGAATCGGCTCGGGTACCTCAGCCAGTCGAAATTGATTACGATCGAATCTTCATGCAATTGGAAGATCTCATAGAGCGAAGACTTGCGCGCTTAGCTCTATCTGAGCAAAGGGCAGCTCAGTCCATTTCAAATGGATAGGTTTTTACACCTCCAAATGCAGAGGCAGGAAGAATTATGTCTCGGCCTGTGTCAAATTTAAGCAACTCAGCGACCATGAGGCCAGAAAAGGCTACTTAAATAATTCAGAGCTGGAATGTAAAGTTTGATGGATTGGTAAAAGGCACCACCGTACAGGAATTTTTATATAGAATCAGTGCTTTAACTGAAGACAGCTTAAACAACGATTTAAGCTGTGTGTGTAAAAACTTGCACATTTTATTATGTGGCAAGGCGCGTGATTGGTATTGGCGATTTCGGAAAAACGTTCCTAGTGTGGACTGGGAAGAATTTTGCGAAGCCATTAAATGTCAATATCATGACAACAGGGATGACTACCTTATCATGGAAGAAGTTCGTGCTCGAAAGCAAAAAGAGGGCGAACCTTTTGATCTCTTTTATGACAACGTCATGACCCTGGTTTCTCGGATGACCGTACCAATTGATGATTATAGTCTAATACAGCAGTTGAAACGGAATTTATTGTCAGAATTGCGTCAGGCTTTGTTACACGTTACAGTGACATTAGTGTCACATTTACGGCAATTAGTTCACATGAGAGAAAATCTTATAAGGGAAGACCAACTAAAAGCTGTTTCGCGAAGCAACGCTGGGCCAAAGCCTTACAAGCGAAATGCTGCAGTAGCTGAAGGAAACGATGGTTCGTCTGAAATAGAAGAGAGTGAGATATCTGTCAATGCAGTGCAACATACCAAGAAGGGCACTCGTGGGACATGTGCTTGCAAGCCAGAAATGTATTTTGTTATGGCTGTGGAGCCAAAAACATATACAAGCCGCAATGCACAGTCTGCTTGCAGAGATCGGAAAACTTTCGCAAGGGTCCATCCGCCGACAACAATCGGATGGCCCAGAAGTAGATGTTGCAAAAGACCAAAAAATTAATCCGGCCATACAACCGGAGCGACAATTGCTCAACAGCAAGGAGTCGCATATCACCAGCCAGACCTCAACAATTGAAAATAATAACCTGATAAAACAAATCCCAACTTTGAGTCCTTTTCGTCCTTACCTCGAACGCTTTGCTAATTATCAAAGGGTTAGCGCGAGAAATTTTAGTGCTGAAAAAGCCTAAGCGTTCAACACTGCGTATGCGGAAATTTTGGCGAAATATTCGCCAAACTCGCAAATTATTAGTATCATCGGTTCTTAATGAAGCTGAAGACGGTCGCTTGTATGCTTCCATTTCATTTTATGGCTTTTCTGAAATGGGATTACTTGACACAGGAGCAAACATCAGTTGCATTGGAGCTGATTTGGCTCACCAGGATTGGTCTGGCTATGATCAGTTCAATAGAGTTTATTCAGGTGTTAAGACAGCGGATGGGAAAAGACATGAAGTAGTAGGCTCAATAGAAACTGATGTACAGTATAAAGGCATTAAAAAACCAATATTGTTTTTCATCATCCCTTCGCTGGAAAAAAGAGTTATTCTCGGGATCGATTTCTGGAAGGCTTTTCAATTAGCTCCTGGGTTAATATCCTCTCTTGAAGTCACCCGGAATAACGAAGGATCTGATGAACCCCCAGAAAAGAGATTTCCATTAACGAAAGAGCAACAAAAACGATTAAAAGCAGTTGTTAGTTTGTTTCCAAATTTTGCTGACCAAGGCCTTGGCAGAACGCCTTTGATTCAGCATGAGATAGATGTAGGTAACGCGAAACCTATAAAACAGAGATTTTACCCCGTTTCTTCTCCGGTCGAAAGTTTAATGTACAAAGAAATAGACCGGATGCTCGAGTTAGGAGTAATTGAGAAATCGACTAGTGCTTGGAGCTCGCCGATGAGGCTAGTAATCAAGCCGGAGAAAGTTCGTTTATGTCTCGATGCGAGAAAAATAAACGAAGTGACTAAAAAGGATGCTTATCCTTTAGCCAGCCTCGAAGGAATTTTCGCTAGACTCCCGAAGGCAAATATAATCACTAAAATAGACCTCAAAGATGCGTATTGGCAAATTGCGCCCTCGGAGGAATCCAAAGCCATTACAGCGTTTACCGTACCACTCTACCAGTTTCGGGTAATGCCTTTTGGGCTTTGTAATGCCCCTCAGACAATGTGTCGTCTGATGGACGAGCTGATTCCTCCAGAGCTCAAATATTGTGTTTTTGGCTATCTTGATGATATGTGTGTGGTTTCAGAGGATTTCGATTCTCACTTATCGGTTTTGGTTCAGCTATCGGAGCGTTTTAGAAGAGCAAACTTAACACTTAATATTGCTAAGACCAAATTTTGTGTCACAGAAGTACCCTACCTGGGCTATGTGATTGGCAACGGCGGTATTGCGACTGACCCAATGTAAATTGACTCTATAAAATCATGGCCGGTTCCAAAAACACTTAAGCAAGCCAGAGGTTTTTTGGGCTTGGTAGGTTGGTACAGGAGATTTATAGAAAACTTTGCAGAGGTAACTTTCCCTATTACCGAGTTGTTGTCTACAAAGAAAAAGTTTGCTTGGAATGAAGCAGCTCAAAAGTCCTTTGAGAAGCTGAAAGACTTGCTAACTTCGGCCCCAGTTTTGCGAAATCCAAACTTTGCAAATAAGTTTTTTGTCCATTGCGATGCGAGCGACTATGGCATTGGCGCGGTTCTGGTCCAGTTATCGGAAGATGGTACAGAAAGACCAGTGGCATTTATGTCCAAAAAATTAAACAGTGCGCAACGCAAATTTAGCGTTACAGAGCGAGAATGTTTGGCGGCGCTCGAAGCCATAGAAAGATTTAGGTGCTACTTGGAACTTCAGGAATTTGAGGTGATCACTGATCATGCCAGTTTGGTATGGTTAATGAGGCAGCCTAACCTCAAGGGTAGACTTGCTTGATGGGCGATGCGCTTGCAAGGGTATAAATTTAGCGTTAGTCATCGACGAGGTCGAGATAATGTAGTTCCACACGCACTTTCGAGAATGCATTCGGAATTAGATTCACTGGAACAGGTTGGTCCTGAAGTAGATTTGAAATCTTCCTGTTTCAATGACGACGACTACGAACAATTAAAAGCTAAAGTTAGTGCTAACGAAGCTCAGTACCCTGATATTAAGGTGGTAGACAAATTTGTGTACATCCGAACCGAACATGACGATGGTAGTGAGATCAGCAAAGAGCGTTCTTGGAAACTGTGGATTCCTAAAGCTCTGACGCACAACAACATCACTAGATCGCACTATGTTGTTATGGCGGCACATGGAGGTATGGTCAAGACGCTAGAATTGATTCGAAGATCGTTCTATTGGCCAGGAATGGAAGCAGAAGTTAGAGATTATGTAAGAAAGTATGATACTTGTAAGTCCACAAAAGCTCCAAACATCTCGTTAAAGCCACCTATGGGAAAGCCTTCGGTATCCATTCGTCCATTCCAGAGGTTATACGTTGACATCCTAGGTCCGTATCCTCGAAGCAAACGTGGTCACATTGGGTTGCTGATAGTAATGGATCATTTATCAAAGTATCATTGGCTGTGTCCTTTAAAAAAGTTCACATCAGGTGTTATAAGAGAGTATTTTTTTTATTTTATTTTACAATATTCCCGGTGCTTCAAGTATAAAACTTATGATTATTGCACCAGTCACAAATACAATTTTAGAAGATATATCCTTAGCATCCTAACTTAATCTACTTTTACAAATACAAATTTTGATTTGTTTTAATTTTGATTTTGTTCTATTATTATAAATATATGTTTTAATTTTTAAGGTGAGTATAAAGTTTGTCCCTAAATTGCGTTGCACTACTAATATTTTTTAAATAGGGTGGGAGTTGGTTCTACAACCGAACAGTGTAAACAAAAAATTGTTTCTCTGAGCTGGAGAGTTTGTGTCGTACTGTTTTCAAATTCATGGTTCTTGTTGAAGTGGCAAAACTAATTTTGTCATATAAATAGGATGGTTGTTTGGTGTATATTATCTTTCGCAGAAGTAGTAAAGATCTGTACCCAGTCCACGTTCTGAAGTCGAGGTCGAATATCTGCTGGGCGAAGTGTGAAATGTGGTCTGTGTGTCTTTTATTATAGACATATCTTGCGATATTGTTGAAGGCTACATTTAGTCTTCTCTGAGAGGCGGCATCACAATTTCCAAATATTTCTATTCCATAGCAAAGCGTTGGTATTAGGTAAGTCTTCGCGATTAGAAGTCTTATAGTTGTCGGTAAATAATACTTGCTTAAAGATAGTTGCCTTATAATTCCATGGGTTTTCCCTGCAGCTTTCGTTACTTGATCATTCCAAGACAATGTATCATTAAATGTTATGCCTAGATTGATAGCTTGTGATACATATTCTAAAGGTGTGTCATTAATCTTTAATTTCGTAAGGTCTCTCGTACATAGGGATTTTTTGTATATCACTAGACATTTGCATTTTGCTGGATTGAGTGACAGTCCATTCAGTTGAGCCCATTCATTAACACTTATAAGATCACTATTACATAAATTGACACACTCATTTATTTTTCTGAAAGGACGACTAACATACATTTGGACATCATCTGCGTACAGGTGGACATTACAATTAGTTAACACATCTGGAAGGTCATTTACATATACAGAAAAAAGAAGTGGACCAAGGACTGAGCCTTGGGGTACACCACGTTTAAGGTGCAATATAGATGACGTTTCGGACTCTGCAACCACTGCCTGCTTTCTATGATTTAAGTAGGATTTTATTAATTTAATGGCAGTATCAGTAAAATTATAAAGTTTAACTAGCTTTGTAACTAAGATTTCGTGGTTAACCGTGTCAAATGCTTTGCATCCATTTGTCTTCTAATGTCCTCAGTGATGTTCAATATTGCCGTGGTGCAGCTTCTATATTTTCTATACCCAGATTGTACACTGTTTAATAATGAGTTTTCAGTCAGAAATTTGCTTATTTGATGTGCCATCAATTGTTCAACAACTTTGGACAAAAACGGTAATATAGAAATTGGCCTATATTCACCTTTTCCTTTAGGGATTGGGATTATTTTAGCCAATTTCCATACGTCTGGGAATTCCGAGGAAGTAAGCACAGTGTTGCATATATGGGTAATATGGGGCAGGATTTGTGGAAGGAGAATTTTGAGGAACTTGGGATTCATATCATCTAATCCTACTGCATTTGACTTAACTTTAAGAACGGATTCAAGTACATCACACTGATTTACACACATAAAACTAAACCTACTATCACAGCTTCTATTTGGTATAGTTTCAAGGTACAGGTTGGAAGTAGCTTCGGGTAGTCCGGACTCAACAAATTTTAGATTTAGACTATTTGCGTCTGTGTCCACTTTACCTCGACTTATTTCTTTACCTATTCCTAGATTTTTAATTTCACTCCATTTTTGCCTGGTCGATATTGCACTAGTAAATTTTTCTGAATAATAGTTGTTCTTGGCAGTCTTGATTAAGTCATTTACTTGTTTTCTTAAGATTTTAAATGCTCGGTAATGTCCATCAGTTTTGTAACGTTTCCATTTTCTATATGCTATATCTCTTCGCGATATATGAGTAGCTATGTTATTATTAAACCACGGGTTTTGCCTTGGTTTCAGAAGTGCCTTCCGTAAAGGTATGGTACTCTCAAATAAATTTACAATGGACGAATGGAACTGCTCTATTTGAGAATTTACATCAGCCTGTCTGTAAATTGATTCCCAGTCATATTTTTGAAATTCGTCATTGAGCATTCTAGTATTAATGTTTTTAAAATCTCTGTACCATATTATTTCATCATTTTTATGGGGGTTAAAATCATACTTTAAGAAAATTAGGTCGTGTTTAGAAAAAACTGGTACAGAGACCTGGTCATATAATAGAATTTTGTCTGTAACACTAACAAAAAATACGTCCAGCAAAGTATTCACTGCATTCGAGAAATGCGTGGGTGTGCAAGTGTTAACCAAGTCCAAGCCCAATGAAGCCATTTCGTCTGATAAGTGTCTTTCAGTCAGCATGTTGCTATTGAGATCACCAGCTATTAAGATGTCGGTAAAATTCAAAGATAAATTCGCTATTACATTAATCACGTCTGTATAGTCAGTATTTCGATTTGGTCAGTATACGCAGCCAATTAGCATTGTATTTTCTTTAAGAAGTCCTGTTATTTGAATAAACATATACTCAATTGCACTTTGGGAGGGGTGTTTGCATATCACTTTGGACTTTAACTTTTTCTTAACGTATATTGAAACTCCTCCTGCGTGGCTTTGTCGATCAGATCGGTATACATCAAAACCTTCACAATCAATCAACTTATTACTTAAATGAGGGACAAACCAAGTTTCTGACACACAAATGACATCAATATTTGACTGCACAAACAAATATCTAAACTCATCCATTTTATTTGAAAGACTTTGTGCATTTATATGACAAATACTTAGGCCACTTTTTTGATTTGCCAAAACTCTAATCATGGTGCTACTGTTGGTTGTGGAGCTATTCAAATAATTAAACATTGTTTTAAAGTTTTCCTAATTAGTAGTGCACGCAATGTACATAAAATAATTAAAATTTGAGCTATATTATAAATACATAAAAGACTACACGTTAACCTCTTTATAAGAGTAATCAAAAGTTTGAATAAGAGCAGCTTAACGAAAGAGATTATTGTTATCAGTTGCTGCTGCACCGTTGTGCTCTTCAAAAGAGCGATCAAAAGAGTGCTGCAGCGCATGTAGTTCTTGCATGCTCTCCACCCTGAATACCTCGCCCCCCTCGCAACGCACAACATGCACAACAGCACGACGTGTAAAGACGGCAAAGAGAGCCTTCCGTTTTTTCATTTGAAAGGCCTCTTTAAAGATTGTGTAATTATCTCTAGTGAGCTGCTCATTTAGGTAAATAGGTGCATCAGAGTTAATACCCAACATTTGAAGAGTCAGTGGTTTCTTAGTTTCTCTAGTCATAGTACCGGCTGCGCGCAACAGCGCCGCCTTATCCCGCACGTGCTTCATTTTAATTATAATTGCAGAATCAACAATTAAATTCTGGTTTTGGATGTGGTTTCGCTGTGTAACCCGGAAGATGTCTACAACTTTTGGCGGCGGTGTGAGTTTGAGAGCAAAACACAAAGCATTGAACCTGGTCTTCAATTGCTCACCTTCCTCATATGGTACTCCATGGACCCGAAGCTCTGAAGCAATTTGAGCATTAGCATGAGCCGCACATTTTGCTTCCAGCTTGCTAACCTGGCCACGCAACGCCTGAGTCCCATGTACCTCATCCCTGAGTTGCTGGACACAGCTCTCCAGCTCCTTGACTTTACCAGTCATCTCCTCCAGTTGCTGCACACGTTGAGTAAGTAGCTGAATCTCAGCTGACATTACTCCCAACTTCTCCTGCAAAGCCTGCAGAACCCGCTGCTCAGACTGTATGACGTTTTCTGAGATAGCTTTGACCAGGTGATCAAACCTTTGGTCGATAAGCTGGACCATCTCAGGGGTCAGATCATTGGAACTGGTCTCCGTTTTAGCCCCAGAGCTCCGAACAGCCGTCAAGTCAGTGGCGGTTTTCTCGCGCTGTCGCTTTGTTGGAGGAGCCATATTAACCGTCTATGTTGATGTTTTGAGTGGAAAAAGATTGAGTGTCTTTTATTCTGTGTGTGTTGATGCTGGATTTGTGTGTGTGTATTTTGGCGCACTTGTTCGATCTTAATTTGTGTGATTTAATAGAAACAAACCAAGAAGATTTTATTGTCTTCCACACCGGATTTAGTCGCCGTACATTCGGTTTTGTTTGAGGAGTAAAATTTGGTGTCGCCTTTCTATGTCGATAACGATAACGATAAGGATCTGGAGAATAGTATCTTTTTGGCTTATGGCGTTCCGGAAACCTTGATCAGTGACAATGGTTCGCAGTTCAAAGCAGGTGAGTTTAATGCTTGGCTAACGTCGTTAGGTATTAAACATATGTACACTGTCTTGTACTCTCCGCAGGCAAATGCCTCCGAGAGGGTTTATATTTAGGAGATGATCACCGAGAGTGGGATGAACATATCCAGGCAATTATTTGTGCACTTCGAAATTCGCACCATCAATCTATTGGTTGTTCTCCTTACCATGCTCTATATGGTTTTGACATGGCGACCCATGGCACACATTTCGAGTTATTAGGAAAGTTGAATCTGCTAGGTGAATCGGAGAACGTTTTGAAGAAGGACTATCAGTTGAAGCTTCTACGCAGAGAACTGCGTCAGCACATCGCAAAAGCCTATGAACAGAACGAGCAGCAGTATAACCTTCGAACACGTCCTATTGTTTTTAAAGTTGGTCAGGAAGTATTTAGAAGGAATTTTGCCCAGGGCAATTTCCGAAAGACTATCAAATTTGAATTTCTAACGGCTATGCTTATTTAGACACACAACGCTTAATAACGTAAACGTAAGGAATGTCATAGCACTTGAGAGAGATCAGAATTGTCATTGTGACAGCTGTCATACTCAAAAAGCTGGCTCCCTGAGGTTTCGCGTGATCGCTGACTTCCTCCATGGTTCTTTTCTCTTTGAACCATCAACCCGATCAGTCATTCCAGAGGAAAATTCCAAAGCCATCAAATCGAAGAAGTTAGGTTATCTAACCTAACTTGGACTTGAACAGAGGAAAAATAAGTTTTCATAGCCATCCGGCTTTGTATGTCGCTATAGTTCAATTTAATTAATTGCTAAACGCATGCAACCCAAGTGGCAGTAAGTTTGCTAGTCCAAAATTTTGGAGAAAGGCTTTAATGGAGTTTTTAACTTATTAGCAGACGTTTTGTTAACAAATTGGAGTCGACGTGTGCCATCCATCTTCTTATGAGCACAATTGTTGCCCAGGTAAATAAAAGCAAAATATTGGCAAAGTCGTCAAGGTCTAAGTGCCCTTAAATTTTCTCTTCTTCAGATTCCCATTGAATGTACCAAGAGAAAAAGCTCTAACTCGAGTCTGACTCGCATTCCAGACGAGGGAGGCGAGAGCTTGATCTCCGGTACCCGCTTCAGTCTTGGTCCAGGTTTTGTCCAGCGTTAACCTGCTTAAATTCGACGAAAAGTGTCCCACAAAAGTCAAGCAAGCGCAGTGAAAAAGTTAAATCCTCTCCAAGAATACAGTTCATGACGTGCATCAGTAGATCATAAACATATAAACGTTTATGTCTACACACACTCAGCAACATCCTCAATTACATCAGCTCAGACATCGAAAAAGTGAAAGTGGAAAGTGGTTAAGGGTGTACATCGTCGGCAGCTCTAGTTTGGGTGCTAATACCTTCTGGGAGAGTAAAAATCACCAGAGTTTAGCCAGTGTTCATCTTTGTTACATCCCCTGTGCATGCGTACATAAAAGACTAAAAACATATTAAACCACACATACACATACCTACACAAAAGTGCAGTGCAAGAGAGTGCTCTTTATAAAAGCCCAACGAATATCGTAATAAATATCGTAATAATTTTTGTTTAATTTTTTTTTGTGGCAAAATGTTTCTAAAATTTCTTTTACTATGAGTTGATAATAATTTTGCTTGTGCATATTTTTTTCTATTTTTGTGTGATCATGCAAGGCTAAAAGAGTCAATCAATTTAAAACGTTAAGAAATGAAAAGAAAAGGTGCTAAAAACTAATTAAAATCCAGCAAAATCGAAAACCAAAACCCCCCAATGGAAACAAATTATACTTCGAGTAAAACCAAAGTGGTGTGTGTCGTTAAAAAAACTCTTTTTTTCAAAGCAAAGGTGACAACAACAGCAACAATGTGCAAAACGATCATCGCAACTACGAAGGCCTTCGGAAGAATTGATGACGGGTGAGTCCTAACCAAAAAGGTTTTTGTTTAATTAATTTCACACCTTAAAGTAAAATCAGTAATCAGCCCTCAGCTGATAAAGAATGAGTGCAATTTGTTCAACTTGGCTAATGGTCAAAGTACATTAACAAGCAAAGAGAAGCGAAGAAAACGATCCAAGCCAAAGCTTGTTGGTTTGTCTTTGGTTTGTTTTGATTTTTGTTACAATAAAGTTTGGCAAAGAGGAAGCACCCTCAACTTGGATTGCCCGTATGATTGCTTGCTACAAGGCTATCCCCCTAAAGGTGATCACCTAACGTAATTTTGATGAAATTTTAATTTCAATCGAGAAACCTTCTGCCACACAAAAATTTTTTTTTAATTAATCCTATTTACTTATTGTATTCTATATTATTATTTTGTACATATTTTCTGTTACAATTAAGCATTATTTTGAAATTGTTAATTGAAGTTAAGGAAGTAAGAAAGTTAAATGAAGAAAATGAAAAGTTTAAAGAACATTGTTGTTGAAAGGAATCATTTAGGCGAACGTATTAATGAATTTTAAGTTAAATAAAACTGATTAAAATGGATTTCTAAGCTGTACAATTTTTCCTGGAAGGTGAGGATAGGGTAAATATAGAGTTGTAAACAATTATGGGATTTTCCACCAATATCGTGCCAACGGAAAATCATAGGTAGGGTGGGTATAGAGGTATACTGTTACCACAACATCTTCGTAGCAGTTTAATATGGTGTGAGTTTTCCAAAAGGTATGCTGTTCCCTACTTTCTATTCTTTTTCTATTTTTTTCTGCTGGTAAAGTCGCGTATGGTAGACTCGTGTACAAAGGCTTTAAGGGATTCTTTTTTAAATATGTATCTGTGGGTAATGTTGGATAGGAGGAGTCAAGAACCCCCCACAGGCTGTTTACTAGCTGATGCCAGAGAGTCCCACCCGACAAATCCCCCAACAAGATCCCAGCCCACATAGCCATTCCAAACCAGGAGTGGCTTTTACAAATATTGGCAGAATATTTTTAAATGATAATCATACATAATTCTCATACATACATAGTTAGAAAACATTAAATAACAGAAGTCTGGCTGACGGCTATAGCCATTGCCTCAAACTCTAATAATTTAAATACGACCTACCTACCTACCATTCGCCAGCTAGACAAAACCGACATGAGCCCTCTTCATTGGATTTGCTTCCCCTTATCAACAATTTGGATTTGACTGCCTTCTCTATTGGATGCAACATCTGTGCAGCATTAACTTGATCGAGCCTTATTCTCTTATGTCTACCTCTGGACCGCTCTAATAACTTAAATGACTTCTTGAATATACGAGTTTCAGCGGAGCTATTCCTGGTATATATAGTCGTAAGACTCGACATGAGATACCACCTCCAAATTCTACCCCTTCATCATTACGTTTACCCCAATCTGAGATTGTCTCTGTAAACAAGCTCTTTCTGATATCTCTTACTGTTAACTTCCAAAATATCCCCGGTATGAGAACAAAGGGTGAAGTTGTTTTTCTGGCCACCTCTCAAAGTAACTTCATCGTAATTCTTGTTGAGACCTGGCTCAGCTCGAATTTCTATTCAAGTGAATTCTTCGATCAAATGCTCTATCAAGTATTTAGGAAAGATAGAGATTTTACCAGAGCACAATGTATACTAGGTGGAGTCTTCATTGTGGCTGTTTGGCGCAGTCTGCGCTGTGAGTCCATCCGCTCGGCAAATGAAGACTCCATCCTGAAACAACTTTGCGTTTCAATCGCTGGATCAACTGGAGATATTTTTATTTTCGCTTCATATATACCGCCGCGCAGTGATTACCGAGTTTATTAGGAGCATATACGGAATGTTTCTCATATTCATGATGCCCTTTTGGACTGTCAGCACCTTTGTGTGGTTGGTGATTTTAACCTGTGCTCGCTTATATAGTCGCACGATTCCGAGACTGCCTGAATGATTCCTAGCAATGTTCATCAATCCCACGAAATCTTAGTAATGGATAAATTGTTTTGTTTGGGTTTGAAACAAATTAGTAATATCTTTAACATATTGTTGGGCCAAACATGGCCCACAATTTGGAAAACTGTAATTTTATTTCATTGACAAGCTTGAATATCCAATATATTTTGTAAACTCTTTAATTTGCCTAATACTCTATTATTTAAGTCATGAATCCCCCTAATGATCTCTCATTTCATTTTTGCTTACTGTAATTTTTCTCTCTTCTTTATGTTCTTTGATACTCGCTAGCTGCGCCTAGCATACACGTTGAAAATATTAAACAGTTCCTTGAAAGCGATTGAACAGAACGGTTGTGCCTCATTGCGTTGGGTGGATTTTCATCTAGCGTGGTTTCGACAAGCTTCACCCCCACCACTTTGATCTCGTGCAGGATAGGAAAACGCTCCTGACCTTACATTTTGGCGCCCAACGTGGGGCAGTGAAGTTTAAACTACGCGCAATCGTTTTAATAAATCTAAAGTTTGACTGGAGAAATTTGGACCATTGGATCAACAATTGATCAATTATTGGCAGCATTGCATTCGCCCTGTGTCCCACCGCTGACACATTGCCGATCCAGCATTGCACTCACATTGGCCTGCGACGCCTCGCTGTCGCATCGCCGAGCTTAAATTTTGGTTGTTGGCATTGCAATCGCCCTGTGTCCCACCGCTGACGCATCGCCGAAAAAGCATTGCATTTAATCGCCCTGCGACCCCTCGCTGTCGCATCGCTGAGCCTCTTCAAGACCTACATGAAACCTAGATCTTCACCCCGCGACCCCCCGCTGTCGTACATCTGAAGTTCTACCAAACTTGGCCTACGTGACCAACAGTGCACACACCAGGGGCTTGGATTTTGGTCTCGTCGTTCTCGTGTACAGACACGCATCAAATTTGCAGTCGATACACGCAGACATATACATACAGACATCGATCGACTCGTCAATTCTTGCGTAACTCGCTACTGTGCCGAAACAACTGCGCAATTACTGCAAAAAAGAAAAATTTAAATAACTCCTGGTTATTTGCAAATCAAAATGACTCTAGACAGTTTGAAACAACAAAGGGCTAATATTCGTCGGAATATAACTCGCATTCGCAACATCGTGGATCCAGATGAGGATACAGATCCACAATCACCAGACGAGTTGCAGTGTCGGCTTGGAATCTTGGAAGCCTATTTTAAGCAGCTTATGACTGTCCAATCCAATATAGAGGAGTTGGACTCAAATGACACTGCACGCGGAGACATTGAGGATTCATACATTGCCACAAAGTTGGCCATCAAGAGGCAGCTTGGAGAAACATCTCAACAAAACAACACAGGTTATATGGATGCATTGGCTGTGCCTGGGCCAGTGGCGGCCTCATCAATGAAATTACCACGAATTGCGCTGCCTACTTTTGATGGTAAATATGCAGAGTACAAGAATTTCATTTCTCTGTTCCGGCAGGTCATCGACCAGCAAACGTGTATCTCACCCATTGAAAAGTTCAACCAGTTGATCAGCTGTTTGAAGGGAGCTGCCTTAGAAACAGTTAAGGCTTTTCAAGTGACGTCGGAGAATTATCCAAAGGCTCTTCAACGTTTAAAGGAGCGCTATGACAATCCAACTCTGGTATTTTTGGATAATATTAATTCGTTGTTCCAGTTGCCCAGTGTCAACAAGTCCAATAGCCAGCAGCTTCGGAGCCTCATCGATAACGCCTCAGCCCTGTACAACTCTCTAAATTCTCTGGGGGATGAGTCGCAGATTGCCCAGGCCATGCTCATATTTGTTGTCATGGAGAAGGTTGATCAAGGGACCAAACGCAAGTGGAACGAATCTTTGGATTTTGCTGATTTGCCAACATGGAACTCGTGTGTACAGGTTGTGGAGAGACATTGCCAATACTTGGAGTCATGTGGGCAGACGGAATCCCAAGCAAATCGTGCACCAGCTACTAGTAAACCACGGAACCAGCCAGCTCCACGGCAGGGGCTATCATTTACTTGTACAAGCCAAGTATGTGTTCTTTGCTCCAGTACGGACCACCGAATGGTTCGTTGTCCTCAGCTAAAGGAAATGCTTGTGGAGCAACGTTATGAGGCTGCGAAACGCCATTCACTTTGCCTAAATTGTTTTGGAAAGGGTCATCAAGCATCAAAGTGTCCATCTACACAGAAATGCCGCGTGTGTGCTCGCCCGCACCACACCTTGTTACACCGGGACGGTGCTCAACCAAGATCAGCATCTGTTCCACCAGCGCCCTCAGCGGCACAGTCTCAATTGCATGTGGCAGCTCCATCAGGAGACGCTGTTGCACATACTCATATGCACAAACCCTCAGAGCAGGTAATTTTGGCCACCGCCATTGTTTTGGTTCGCGACGCATCTGGAGGTTATAGGATTGGTCGAGCCTTGCTGGATTCGTGCTCACAAGTTAACTTCATCTCTGAAGAATTCGCCCAAGCCTTACGTTTACCAAGACTTAAGCGTAATATGAAGATTTGCAGCATTGGTGACTCCCACAGTCACATCAAGTACGGCGCATCTACCACGATCAAATCTCGCTTGGAAAGTTGCGAATTCTCACTCGACTTTTGCGTAACGTCACATATTGCTTACCAACCCGACACAGATATTGATACGTCTTCATGGAATTTGCCTCAGAATGCACCACTGGCTGATGAGCAATTTTACAAAACGCGTAGAATTGATTTACTAATTGGCACTGAAACCTTTTTTGAAATTCTTTCAGTTGGACAAATAAAGTTAGGTCCTGGTCTGCCCACGCTGCAGAAAACGCTACTGGGATGGATTGTCTCAGGACGATATGAGAGCCCAAACCGAACCATATCACACACCTTTGTTCTGTCTTTGGAGGAGTCCATTAACAAAAACATTGAACAACTATGGCGTATAGAAGATGTCGGTACGCCAGTAGAAAAACTTACACCGGAGCAGCGACAGTGCGAGCAGGTCTTCACTCAAACTGTTAAACGTCAATCAGATGGACGAGTCGTAGTAAGACTACCTTTCAAAGACGATCCAAGCTATCTAGGCCGTTCTTTTGAGACGGCCAAGAGAAGATTTGAGGCGTTGGAGAGACGCTTGAATCGCACACCAGAAGTCAAGGCAACCTACGTGGAATTTATGAAAGAGTTTGAGCAGCTAAATCACATGAGCTTGGTGGTCACACCAAACCTGGAGGAACCACATTTTTATATTCCTCACCACTGTGTGTTCAAGATGAACAGCACATCAACCAGATTGAGGGTTGTGTTTGACGCTTCCAGCCAAACTTCATCGCAAAGGTCCCTCAATGACGTATTGATGGTGGGTCCAACCATCCAGACTGAACTGTATATGCTGCTCCTTCGATTCCGGATGTACAAATATGCAATTACTGCAGATGTTGTAAAAATGTTCAGGCAAGTACTGGTTGACCCACGTGATCGTAAATTTCAATATGTTCTTTGGAGAAATTCACCAGATGAAGAGCTACTCACCTATGAACTGAACACAGTTACGTATGGAACGGCAGCTGCCCCATTTTTGGCTATACGTGCCATGATGCATTTGGCTGATCTACATGCAAACAGCAGCAAGCTTGGAGCCGAAGCCATCAAGCTATTTTTTTATGTGGATGACTTCCTTTGTGGGCATGATACTGTGGACGGTCTTCGCCAGCTTAAGACAGAAGTCACCAAGATTCTTCAAGAGGGAAAATTCGAGCTGGCAAAATGGCACTCAAACCATCCTGAATTTGTTGACGACAGCACAGTAAAGGATTTAAATCTGGAGGATACAGCCGTCACAAGCACGCTGGGATTAACTTGGGACCAGCAGCAAGATGCGTTTCTGTTCGCATTTCAACCCAAGAAGACATTTGGTTCTGTCACAAAGCGTACCATTTTATCGCTGGCGTCATCATTATTTGACCCATTGGGATTGGTATCGCCTGTTGTCATTGTTGCAAAAATAATTATGCAAGAGCTATGGCTGTTAAAGTTGGAGTGGGATGAGGCTATCCCACAGCACATGCACCAAGCTTGGACAAGCTTCTTGGAATCACTATTATCGCTGGAGTCATTGACAATACCGCGCTATTGTCTGCAGCCAAATCCTCAAGAACTCCAATTACATGGATTTTGCGATGCATCCATTCGCGCCTACGGATGTTGTGTATACGCGCGAACGGTGGGTGATGATGGCAAGATAAAGGTACAGCTGATAACTTCCAAGTCCAGAGTGGCACCAACACGAAAACTATCTGTCCCAAAATTGGAATTGGCCGCTGCTCATCTGTTGGCTCTCCTTTTTACAAAATTCAAGGAAGTTTTTAAAACCGAATTTAAAACTTTTCTTTGGAGCGATTCGCAGACTGTGCTGCATTGGATCCGGCAACATTCGGCCACCTTGTCCACATATGTTGGGAACCGAGTTTCCGACATACAAGAAAATACGACCAATTGTATATGGAGATATGTGCCAACTCGCTTCAATCCTGCCGATTTGGTATCCAGGGGATGCACGCCCTCGGAACTGGAGGATTCTAATTGGTTTGAGGGGCCGGAGTTCCTCAAAAAGAGTTCCAATCATTGGCCAACTGACACTCGACATGAAATTGATCTTGAGATGGTGAACCTCGAGAAACGCAAGTCAGCCTTCAAGATTTCAGTGGAGAGCAGCATTTTATTGGAATCTCTTCAAGATATAAGTTCACATCACCGCTGCCTGCGCATTGTTGCATGGATGCTACGTTTTGGATGGCGTTTTACCAGAAAAAGCTCATCATTTGATACCCCATCTCCTGGTCCACAAGAGCTGCAACGTGCTCTCCATTGTATAATTTGGAACATACAGCAGCAGAACTTCTCTGAAGAAATTTGTGCTCTTCGGAAGGGCAAACCAGTATGCAGTCATCTTAAATTCCTTAATCCGTTTTTGCAGTCCACAGACGGATACATGTTGATGAAAGTTGGAGGCCGGCTTGAATTAGCAGACGTTCCTGAGGCAGTCAAACACCCTATACTGCTTCCCAGCAAAGATGACTTTGTTCGAAAATATGTCCAGTCTCTTCATCTACAAAACTACCACGCAGGACCCAAGGCACTAGTCGGACTCATTCGTCAAAAATTTTGGATTGTCAATGCCCGTGACTTGGCACGCAACATAGTCAAGGCTTGTGTCCACTGCGTGCGTTATAAGCCAAAGCTACAGCAGCAGGTAATGGGACACCTCCCAGTGGAAAGGCTATCTCCATCTCGTCCATTCTCACGATGTGGAGTGGATTTTTGTGGACCTGTCAGCACATATCTTCGGATTCGAGGCAAGGGCCCAATCAAAAGCTACATTGCCATATTTGTATGCTTTGCGTCGAAGGCCGTACATATCGAGGTGGTTTCGGACTTATCGACAGATGCATTTCTTGCCGCTCTAAAGCGTATGATTGCCAGACGTGGACTACCTTCGGACATCTTCTGCGACAACGCAACTAATTTTGTTGGCGCAAGCAACCAGTTAAAGGATCTTCAAAGTTTCTTATTCAAGCAAGAAACCCAGCGATCTATTGTCAATTTTTGTACTAATGAATTTATAAACTTTCATTTCATTCCTCCCAGAGCACCACACTTTGGAGGCCTGTGGGAGGCGGCAGTCAAGAGTGCCAAAGGATTGATGACCCGCAGTCTAATGAACGCTCGTCTTACATTTGAAGAGCTAACCACAGTTACTGCAGAGGTGGAGGCAGTCCTAAATTCCCGTCCATTGTCCCCACTTTCGCCGGACCCAAATGACTTGGGAGTATTGACACCAGGTCACTTTTTGACTGGTGCCCCTCTACGTGCTCTACCGGAGTATCCAGTTGCGGATGAAAGGCTGGATCACTTGGAGCGCTGGAGACGTGTAACTGGCCTTAAACAACATTTTTGGCAGCTGTGGCTCAAGGATTATGTGAGCGAGCTGCAGGCTCGTTCAAAGTGGACCAAGACATCTGCAAGTGTCTCCGTTGGTGATTTGGTCCTTGTCCATGAGGACAATTTGCCCCCACAGAAGTGGATTATGGGCCGAATCATAGCGACGATTCCTGGCAAGGATAAGCAAGTTCGAGTAGCAGACGTTCGAACCATCAAGGGAGTCATCAGGCGACCTATTCATAAATTGGCATTACTTCCAGTTTCTTGAAAGCCCCATGAGCTTTCAACGGGGCCGGGATGTTGGGCCAAACATGGCCCACAATTTGGAAAACTGTAATTTTATTTCATTGACAAGCTTGAATATCCAATATATTTTGTAAACTCTTTAATTTGCCTAATACTCTATTATTTAAGTCATGAATCCCCCTAATGATCTCTCATTTCATTTTTGCTTACTGTAATTTTTCTCTCTTCTTTATGTTCTTTGATACTCGCTAGCTGCGCCTAGCATACACGTTGAAAATATTAAACAGTTCCTTGAAAGCGATTGAACAGAACGGTTGTGCCTCATTGCGTTGGGTGGATTTTCATCTAGCGTGGTTTCGACAAGCTTCACCCCCACCACTTTGATCTCGTGCAGGATAGGAAAACGCTCCTGACCTTACACATATTAAAGATATATATCAAATAAGTTACTTGACTTAGTATTATATTATTCCCGACGTTAGCTGTAATCTTGATACTTAAATCCCTATCTCAAACTGTGATATGCCATAGTTGTTAACTTTTAACTTTGATACATGTGTTCATTCAAAACGTGAATTTTTAAAATTTAACTTTAATGAAATAACTCTTATTGAAATTCGAATTAATATTTCAGCTGTTGATTGGAGCTTAGTCTTATTGCATGACAACGTGGATGCCAGCTATTATAATATTGTTAATGTTCTGTTACGAACCTGGTTCTTTTGCTTGGGCAATGCCGGCTAGCTCAACCGAACAGGGCGGAGTCGGACCCAATGCACGCAGGTCGCACAATTTCAGCAAGTGGCCCATCTCTGCCAAACTCAACGATACCAATTCAAATTAAAAAAAAAACACTACTCAAAACATTTCCAAACAAACAACTGGACAATGGGGTGTAGGTGGACTTCCCCCAGCGCACCCACCCTACCAGTGACCAAACGTGTTGGATCACCCTGCCGCGTTCCGGGTTCGGCCTAATCCATGGTCAGCTCGTCAACTCCCCCCCCTACAAAAAGGACTTAAACCATCATGCTTACTACACTTAACATTTTAATTGACAAGAATTTCGTTTCTTAATTTACACATATTTTAAGGACTGACAATTCCCAATAATAATATCTATCAATTTAGCATATTTTCCTTAATCTCTAATGCTTATTATTTCCAATTTCTTTATTTGTTAATTTCTGCTTTCCGCGAGCTAAGGTGGACCTGCGACTTCGTACAGGACGACCAGTCGAATTAGAGGAAGATCTGGGATTTTCGCTGATTTACTTATGTTCAATCTTTCCCCTAACCATCCTATTGGAGCTCCAAGCGATGTAGAAGGCAAGTTTAATTTAGATTTAACAGCAATCTGCGACTATTAACAACCCAACACCGCTCTCCTTTTCATTCAAGGTTTTCCCTACACTCGTCTCATCCGAGCTCACGCACCTGCAGCTAATCTTCGAAACCAAGAAACCTAATGGGACTATGCTTATTTCCTAAAAGTTACATGACTAACAAAAATGTGAAAATGGTTTGAATATATATGACACTCCGGGGAAAATATGCATCAATAAAAAATATATGAATAAATATCTATATACATTAGAGTGGGTCAATTTGTATGGGCTTAAAAAAATGCACCAAGCGGTTGTCAAAATCGTAATCTGCGATGAATTCTGAGAAGGTTTGCTCAAGAAACCATGGATTTAAAATCAAAATCGAGCTTCCGATTTTTAAGAAGAAGTTTTTCGTCACATAATGGGCTAAAATTAAGATAAACAATTCCGAAAGTCGATCAAGACCGACTATTATACACTCAGTACCTCCCAAAGATTGTGTTAAGGTGTGTGAAGTGCCGCCAATCGCCGTTGCGGTCGCTACCACCAAGCATCATTTTTGTTTTCCTTATAAACCGACTACCGTTCATCCGATCTTTTCCAATCCTTTGGCGAATCGGTAAATAGTCCTGATTAGTAAAAATGTCCAGAAGGTAGGAACCATTTATCTTCAAAACTGTGGGAGATATGATTTTTTTCTAAATTGCGGGCGTGGGAGGGGGCGTGGAAAAAATTGAAAATAAACTTGATCTGCCTGCAAGTATAAGAAGTTTATGTCCCATACATGCCAAACCTCTATCTCTTACCATCTCTGAGATATGTGCGTTGATAAGAAAAGAACGTTGTGATCTTTAAAAATAATTTAGATGTTTATTAAATTTAAGTTATTCAAATAGAAAAATAAATTTAAATATGGCTTTCAGAAGATAGAATTGCGAAAGGAAAGAACGCACGCTTATTTCTTGAGCAAAAATTTCTAACTTATCTGCACAATCAAGACAATAAAAACCCAGGTCACTTTGTTAATTTTTGTTGATACAATTTTATAATCTCATATTTTCGGCATTTCAAGAGAGAGATTTTTAAAACTCTATTGAAATACTCAAATTTTATAAATATATAGTTCCTTGAATGATGACTAACTTAAATTTAATAAACATCTAAATTATTGTGAAATTGCCTTTACTAGAAGACCCACCAGAGCCTCTTAAGTCATGTTTAGATGGAGTTACTGCTTTGTCCGAACACTTTCTGCCAAATATTAGAAAGTACAATTCGTGCTTTCAGATGACATCTTTTGGAGCTACAAAAATTGTCAGTTATTTTGGATTTATGCCCACATTTGAAGTTCAAGGGCAGGTGTATCACAGTATAGGATCCCTTCTTCCCCTACCTGAGAATGATCACAAATTTTTACAAGTTTACTTTATTGGAGATGAGGATAAGGAAGCTGATCAACGATGTGCTATCGCTCCAGGAACACAGCGTGAAATTATTTTTAATCTTCAGAGATTATTTCATCAGCACAACGACTTAGTGCAACTATTTAAAACTTCATTAGAACAAATGCCCTCTGACGATTATAAAGTTGTAATTCGAGCAGATAGAAGACTACCAACTACCAATGAAGTTGCAATTGTAGTTGTTGGAACGGAATATGACTCAAACCGAGATATTATACTTCAAGGGCGAAATTCAACCTTACAACGAGTTGTTGAAATACACAAATCTTATGATGCATTACAGTATCCAATCATTTTCTGGAAGGGAGAGGATGGATATGATTTTAAGGTAATGCAAATTGATCCCATTACTGGAGCACCAACAAATAAAAAAGTCTCCTCCATGAGTTTTTATGCGTACCGGATTATGATTCGAAATAATCAAAATACTTACATTCTAAAATGCCGTCAACTATTTCATCAGTTTATTGTAGACATGTATGCGAAAATTGAGAGTGAGCGACTTCTTTCCATCCGCTTAAATCAAAAGAAACTTCGCGTTGACGAATATATACATCTCCGAGATGCTGTTTAGAACGACAGAAATGTAAATGAACTTGGTAAAATGGTAATTCTTCCCGCAACTTATACTGGAAGTCCAAGACATATGCATATGCTATGACATATGTGCGAAAATATGGGCGGCCTGATCTCTTTATAACGTTCACCTGCAATCCAACTTGGACTGAAATTACCAAATTGCTTTTCAGTAACCAATCAGATACTCATCGTCACGATACATCTGCCAGGATTTTTAAACTTAAACTAACTAAACTTTAATAACAAAAAATCATGTATTTGGAGAAACTCGCTTTAAAGTTAAAATTGTTCCCACTCAAATTGATAGTGGGATAGAGTTGAAACTGATATTACTGCAGAATTACCTAATCCCAATGACGATCCTGTCCGTTTTAGCGTTATCACTAAAAACATGATTCATGGACCTTGCGGAACCATTATTCCAGACTCGCCTTGCATGAAGGAGGTAAGGTAAGTGTACTAAAAGATATCCGCGTGAAAGGATTCGGGAAACACAATCGGCTGATGATGGATATCCAATGTACAGACGGCGAAAGCCAGAGGACGGTGGGCAAACAACTGTTTTGAAAATTCGCAACGTAAACTATGAAATCGATAATAGGTGGATCGTCCCATATTCTCCTTTTCTTTCAAAAACGTTCAATGCGCATATTAACGTCGAGTACTGTAACTCAGTGAAATCCATTAAGTACATATGCAAGTATGTAAACAGAGGAAGTGAAATGGCTGTTTTTGGAATTTCAAATGACCCCTTGGATGAGGTATCCCAGTTCCAACTAGGACGTTATATCAGCAGCAATGAAGCAGTTTGGCGTATTTTGGGATTCAGCATTCATGAACGCCATCCAACTGTTTTACATTTAAGTGTTCACCTGGAAAATGGACAGTGAGTATATTTTACAGAAAAAAATGCAGCCGAGCGAGCCGAGCAGCCGAATAAAATAACCCTAATGGCCTTTTTCGAGCTGTGCCAAAATGACGCCTTTGCAAAGACTTTGCTATATGAGGATGTCCCAAAATATTACACTTGGAACACATCTCGCAAAATGTTTCTAAGAAGAAATCAAGGATCTGCTGTACCCGGATATAGTGACATTCGAGAATCGGATGCTTTAGGACGAGTATATACAGTTCATCCGAATAGAGTCGAATGTTATTTCTTAAGGATGCTTCTTCATACAATAAAGGGACCAACATCATTTCAAGCTCTGAGAACTATAGATGAAGAAGTTTGCATAACATATCGAGAAGCATGCTTAAAACTAGGATTGCTTGAAAATGACAACCATTGGCATGACACTTTGGGAGACGCATTTCTGACATGTTGTTCATGTCAATTGACTTTATTTGCCATTATTCTGACGACCTGCAGCCCTTCTGACCCTAATGATATTTGGGAAAAGCATAAAGCAAACATTTGCCAACACGTTCTCCGGGACTATGGATATTCAAGGGACATTTGCACCGGCGATTTGGTGGATCAGTCTCTTATTTTGCTAGAAGATAGCTTTATTCAAATTAACAACAAGCTGCTCTGCCAACTTGGACTGCCGTCACCTAATAGAGATGCAACTATCGTAAGCGACAGGGAATTTGTGCACGAGACAAACTTCGCAGTCGAAGAACTACAAGCATGATGAGAATAAAAAGGAACTTTTAGTCCACGATCAACGCTATGGTTTTGATTCCATTATTTCAATGGTTTCTAATGGAAATGGTGGAATTATTTTTCTTGACGCCCCCGGAGGAACAGGAAAAACATTCCTTATTAATCTTATACTAGCTGAAATACGAAGTAAAAATGATATAGCACTAGCATTGGCTTCATCGGGTATAGCAGCATCGTTACGTGATGGCGGACGTACCGCCCATTCAGCTCTGAAACTTTCCATTAATATTGTACAAATCAAAACCCCAACGTGCAATGTTAACAGGAATTCTGGGATGGGAAAAGTTTTATTTAGGATTTGGGATGAATGCACCATGGCTAATAAAAAATCTCTTGAAGCGCTTGATCGAACACTAAAAGTCTTGAGAGATAATTCAGAACTACTTGGAGATGCACTTCTGTTATTAGCTGGTGATTTTCGGCAAACGTTACCAGTTATTACTCGAGCAACGCCAGCTGATGAGCTTAAAGCTTGCCTGAAATCTTCGTACCTCTGGAGACACGTAAAAACGTTCACATTGTCGACTAATATGCGAGTCCATCTACTTCAAGACGAGTCAGCTCAAATATTTTCTAAACAGTTACTAGATATCGGAGACGGTAAACTACAAGTTGACTGAAATACTCTGGAAATATCATTTCCCAACCATTTTTGCCAACTTCAAAGTTCATTGGAAGATGTTGTACAAAAAGTATTTCCGAATATCGTAGGCAACTATTAAAATCAGGCATGGCTCTGTGAACGTGCAATATTGGCTGCAAAAAATTGTGATGTCAACAAAATAAATCATCGAATTCTCAATCAACTTCCTGGTGAGTCAACTGGGTACAAGAGCATCGACACAGTTATTGATGTAGAAGAAGCCGTCAACTATACCGTGGAATTTCTTAATATGTTAATGCCGCCTCATTTGTTAACATTAAAGTTGGGAGCTCCAATAATGCTTCTTAGAAATTTGAATCCACCAACGTTATGCAACGGCACAAGACTTTGTGTGAAACATTTGAGGCCAAATGTCATTAACGCCACGATCATCAGCGGAAAATTTAAAAGAAAGGACGCACTTATTCCTCGGATTCTGTTGGTTTCTTCTGAGATTACAATTGCATTCAAGCGATTGCAGTTCCCAGTTGGACTTGCTTTTGCAATTACAATAAACAAAGCCCAAGGACAATCTCTGAAAGTAACTGGTCTGATCTTGGAAAATCCATGTTTTTCTCATGGACAATTATATGTGGCTTGCTCCAGAGTTGGAACACCCAAAAATTTATATATACTCACACCCAACACGAAAACTAGAAACATAGTTTATAAACAAGCTTTAAAATAATTTGAGAATAAATAATTATCTAACAGAATTTTGATTTGGTTTTGTGATAAGTAAGTAACCTTACAACTTTTACTGGCAAAAGAAAGCATTATAGATGTAAACATTTGATTGGGTATATGGGATGAATATTTTGTCTGCTCAAAGCCGGTTTCAATGTTTATTAAAAAAAAAAAAAAACTCAAAGTTCTTAGGACCCGGGCAAGGCCGGGTATTCAGCTAGTTTATATATAAACATAAATAAATAGGTATAAATAAATGAGAATGGCCAATGCATAAATTTGGGCCAGCCAATCGGAAGTCCTGCTGGGAATGGCCACCATGTGCATGCCGACTCAGCAGGCTAGGGCTAGAACACCCCTATTTTTTGATGAAATCGGTGATGTATTTGGGAGTCCGGAGCAAAAATTTGGAATCAGCGGCTAGGGCGGATCGCACTTTGCGGTTTGGCTTTTATCAGCCGAGTGGTTTCTGCCACTCTCAAACGTGATTTTTCGACCTCTCGGCCGTGTGGAATGAACTCACTTTGGTTTAGGAGCGATTTTCCCGACGACGGTTGCGGCCTCTTTGCATCTGACAGGGCTCTCGCCGAACTCTGGGCTTTTTTGGGCGCCACTAAAAGGTACCTTCGACCAGAGCTTGGTTTGGTAGACTCTGGCCTCCTCCCTGTGGGACACAAAATTCATAAAAGTCACACTCGTTTTTCTAGGCGAACTTTTACTCACTTTCGGATTCATTTAATTTATTTAATTTACTACGGACTTAAGCCTGCAAATCGGCTGATTATTCCACCACTTCGAGATCTGGCCACTAGCAAGTTTTGCATAAATATATATATTGTTTTTTTTTTTAAAAGATAATTAACCTGACAGCCGATGTTCGGCTTAATTCGTCTTATGCTCTCGTTCTGCCTCCCACACCCCCTTTTATTGGCTCGACATCGCGCAAGCATTTTAAACCAAATACGACATATCCTACCTAAGCTCCAATCCAGCACTCCCACGGCCGGCGTGCCTAATCAAGGAACCTGTGGACTATTAGCCGCGCCCAATGTAGGTTCACACCCACTCGCCTGTGTCCCTATCTCGGTAACTTCACCTTCCCCTGTGTTGGTATGTATGTATTTGTGTTCCCTGTCTAAGTCTCAGCATCTGTTTACATGTGTGCCCACATACATACTAACATTCTAAAAGAACCTGACGCTTTGTGTATTTCCTCTATAATTTCAGCCTACAGTCTCAAATCCTTGGAATGATATACTCCTATGGACTTCCCCGCCAAATCCTCCAGCTCGTAGGCGTTGTTGCCCACGGATCGCACCACCCGGCATCGCACAAACATGGGCGCAAACTTGGCATTGTAGTTCTGGAAGAAGTTGCTCAAAGTGAAGTTACGCCGAAAGATTTCCTGGCCGGGCCTCGCACAGAATCTTCGAGCTCGCCTGTTACAACGCTATCGACTCTGCTCATATGCGTTATGCAACTTGTTGGTGATCATCTCTCGGATTCTTTCCCGTGTGTCCAGAGTAGCCACTTCGTGATCTGTCATCGACTGCAACTTCCAAGCCAATTTATAGTTGGAACCGTTGAGGTACATGTGATGGCCGAACACTGCGAAGAACGGCGTTACTCCGGTTGCCTCATTAACTACGTTCCGGATGGCCACCTCTATTTCGGAAAGATGTGTATCCCAGTCTCGGTGATCGTTGTCCAAGTAAGTCCGGACCGCTGCCAGTACAGTTCGGTTAAGTCGTTCTGCCGCGTAGCTTTGCGGCGAGTACACTGGCGTCGTCATATGGTCGATTCCAAATGCCTCGATCATATCCAGAAACGTGCGCGACGTGAATTGTTTTCCGTTGTCAGAATGTATGGTTTCTGGTACCCCAAATTTATAAAAAACTTCCTGGACTAGGAATTCGACAACGCTGCTTGCCTTGGCTTCTGGCATGGACTTCAAAAATGTGAATTTGGAGTAGTGGTCTACTACTACAAATATCCACGCTTGGCCCCTCTTTGATCTGGGATACTTGCCCAAGAAGTCGATGTATAACTTCTGGAACGGTCGCTCCGTCACCACCCCCTGGCCTATATCCACCTGCATCCGATGATTTGGTGCC
Organism: Lordiphosa fenestrarum; assembly: GCA_035044985.1. Lineage (NCBI taxonomy): Eukaryota > Metazoa > Arthropoda > Insecta > Diptera > Drosophilidae > Lordiphosa > Lordiphosa fenestrarum. Next base: position 118,767 of record JAWNNO010003236.1, read on the forward strand.
TTCGTCTCCTTACACCGCTGGCATCTGCGAACGTAGTCCCTAACCTGCGTAGACATCTTCGGCGAATAGTATAAAATTCGGAGGAGGTTCAGGGTTTTTGCCATACCGCCATGTGACGCCTTGTCGTTCACATGTGCCTTCTCTATCATTCCCGTGGTCAAAGAAGAGGGTACCCACAATTTGCATAGAGTTCCCTCTACCTGATCTTCAAGGCGCTCGAACCCCATCCGTTTGTACACAGCATTTCCTTCCACTCGCATATCAGGTAACGATGATTTATTTTTCTTAATTTTATCCCGTAGCTCGCGATAATCCTCGGACTCAAACTCCATAGTTTGAAATCCCAGCAGCGCTTGCGGATCATGCTCCAACTCCTAAACATATCGAGTCAGGGTATCAGCCACGACGTTCTCCATGCCCTTCCTATGTTCGATTTGGAAATTGAAGGCTTGCAGCTGGAGGGACAATCTTGCTAACCGCCCGCTCAAATCTTTCAGCGACATCAGCCAATGTATGGGCGAAACTTCTGAATCGCAAATATTGCCGCTAAACATTCCTTTTCAGTGACGGAATAGATTAGCTGATGCTGATTCAGTTTGGCCTAAAAAAACGCTATTGGACGCTCTGCCTGCTCTTTATCACGTTGGAACAGCACCGCTCCGACTCCAGCATGTGATGCATCGCACTGGACATAAAAGTTGCGGCTGAAGTCGGCGTGCACTAAGACCAGTGCTTTTGTCAACGCTGCTTTCAGTTCTTCTACAGCCTGTTTTGCTTCTTCGGACAAACAACATTTTCTTCCAACCGTTTTCTTAAGTGCATCAGTAAGCGGAACAGATAAGGACGCGAAATTGCGGATAAGCCGGCGATACCATCCGGCGGTTCCCAAAAAGCTTCGCAATTCTCGGAGTTTGTATCTTCAAAATTTGCCGATACCCGATCAGGGTCCCATTTTATGGCCCCGCCCCCGACAATGAAACCCAGGTATTTTATCTGTTTAAAACAAAAATTTGATTTCTTCAGCCCTATTGTCAAATTTGTCTTGAGGCACTGGGCTTCCTGTTGCAAATGCTGGATGTGAGCCTGGAAGTTGGCGGAAATGACCAGCAAGTCGTCCAGATATACGAACACATTTGCTCGCAACTCTGTCGGAATGACTTTATCCATAAGTCGGCATAGTCTTTGTGACGCATTACATAGTCCGAAGGGCATCATGACGAATTGATAAAGCGGCCTCCCAGTCACTGAAAACGCTGCGCATGGCTTGCTTGCCTCATCCATCTCTATCTGCCAGGATGCGAAATTAAGATCGACGCTAGAAATGAAATGCGTCTGATCGATTCTCGAAATTATGCCGTATATACTGGGTAAAGGGTAAGCGTCTTTGACAGTCAATTCATTCAGTTTCCTGGCGTCAAGGCAAAATCGATTTTTATCCGGCCTCCGCCCACGGTAGTCCGATTGCTCCAAGGCCCCTCGCTGACCTTAATTACTATAAATGCTAGCATCATATCCACCTCGGCCCAAACCAACTCCTGCATGGCCGGTGAAAGCGGATAATGACGATCTTTTACCGGTTCTGCTCCTTCTCAATCCCACCTTCTCAATCGCCAAAAACTCCTCTTTGACCTTATCTAATTCCTTTTGTTCTTCTTCTTCCAGTTCCCATGGCTCCGGTTTTTGCTTTAGATATTCTTCATCAGAGTCGAAATAGTGCTCCATTTGGTAGGCCAACAATTCCTCTACCAATCTCACCGAGGATATTGTCTCCGAAGGCTTTATAACAACTGGAGCTAACCTACAGGCCGGCCAAAAATCAACTCCCAAATACTTATTTTGCTCCAGGCCAGGACACACGAAGAAAAAGATGTCTTTGGTCACTCCCTCGTACTCTACTGCCAGCTTCACCCGACCTATGATGGATCTATCCTCACCCGAGGCTGTGCGTATATGGAAACATACTTTTTTATTTAAATATTCAATTCTTTCAGTAGCTCTCGACTATTTCGACCTACGACGCTGACTGAAGCTCCCGTATCTAGCATCTCTGCAAATGGACGAGGACGCTTTAGCCACTTTTTTCCTATTCAGTTTTCTCTGCCGGAACCATTCGCGGGTTTTCTTTACCCGCCTGGCAATCATGCGCATGCCTTCGACTTGTCGTTCCGGAAAGATCCTCTCCCGTACCACCAGATAAGCTCTCATCCGTTCTTCTGCCGGTAAGAATCTAATTTTATAATTATTATTATTTAAACTAATTTGCATTTTGTTCTTTTCTAAGGATTCGCCGTCTACTTCTGCGCGGGTGTCATCCTCGAGCGCGTATCCCCCGCCTTGACTGCGCTCAACCGTGCGTTTCCCGTACAATTAATGCAATCGGGACTGAAGACATCTGGCTTGCCGCAGCGGTAGCAGAAGATTCGCCTCTCTTTGGCTTTGCAGTCGCGAAATACGTGATCCGGTTGGCCACAGTTCCAGCAGCTTAGTCTCGATTTTGACATTAGGCGTGCTTCCTCCACCGCGTTCGATTCGTCTTCATCTTCGGACTCAGGATCAGTGATTGACAGGAAATTTTTGAGCAGCTCTATATGCTGGGCGAGATTCGCGTCTTCCAAAATTTGTTTCGACTTCTAAACATTCCTCGCGCAATTCTTCCACATTGTGTTCCCGCAACGCATACACGTATCTCGCGATTTCTTCGCCTAAGCCCTTTTTAATGATTTTAATCATTTTGGCCTCTGATAGAGGCTTTGCCAATCGCGATCCCAGCCGACGCATCCCTCGAAAATATTCCGCCACGGTCTCTCCAAGACGTTGTCTACGCTCGTGCAGCGCCCTCAATCGTTCGAATTCGCCTCCTAGGCCACGTAATCGAGTCACCAGCTCCTCTTTCAAATCCTCCCAGGTCTCGGGCTAATTTTCTCGTACTTGCTGCCAGTACCACTCGGAAGCTTGTCCTTTCACGAGATGGTAATAGTTTTGCAGAGACCTCATCCCAGGAGCATCTACTCTGTCTTCTAAAGAACTCCACCCGGAATACGAAACCTTCCACAGACATTTTGTTGGTATCGCCGTCGAAATAAATCTCCCATTTCTCCACCTTGCCCCATCTGGATCCTCTCCCCGAATGATCGCTGCCGGCGCCTGCATTGTTGGAGTCATCGACGGTACCAGGTTCTGCTCCTTGTTGAGGAGTTGGCGGAGGAGTCCTCATTAACGCACCCCTCAATGGAGCGCTAGACCGTAAATTAAGTCCCTGGCTCTGATCACCGGGTATTTAGCAGGCTACCCTAACTTCTATTCTTAAAAATTGTTATGCTTTATTTTGATGATAATTACAACTATTTTATATTGTTTTTTTCAGTGGCTAAATACTCAATCCTAACTGCAACACACCTTCAAATTTCTCCTGAAACACTGGACGATATCAATTCAATAAGGGAAGAAGGATGACTCTGATCGGAGCCGAACCAGTATACGGTATTCTGCGCATCTTGTTGTCTCATATTTTTGATGCGAGAGACTTTGACTACTTCTATCTTCTTCAAGGAAGACGGAGAATCGAGTTCTCTCACCATTAATATTCTCTATTCCTACTTCTTGGTTCGGATCCAGTCAACAGGATCGTATTTGGTTCCGGAATGCATCGCATGCCCAACTTTAGTTCGCATGGGCCATTCAAGAACCGGCTTCCCAAGGGAAACGTACTCACCTACTGACTGGATCTTCGAACGGAAGTAAATCTTTCTTATCTTTGATGACCGTTTAAAACTAATTATTCCCTTTTTGCAGAGACTCTTCATCTGTATCCACCAGGCAACGGGATGGTCGCTAACGCGGCTCTTTTCTTTGGGAATAGCTCGCGTGCCTTACCTCCCTAGATGCTGAGAATCTGCTTCGGAAATTGATTCTACCATCAGATAAGTAACCTCCTGTTCTAATTTATTTCATAACAATTTTACTTTGTGAACTCTTTCACCCTCACTAGGTCCATCCTCAAACCGCGCAATTAGCAGCCAACTTTTTAGTTCCTCTTAAGCCTTCGATTGATTCCTGACCCAGTTCGGGAGTGGTTCTTGGTGAGATACATCTCTCGGCTGAATATTTATTATTTTAAAACTGATCTGGACCAGACGGTTACTGCTGCCTCTGCTAAGGCTGCCTTTACGCGATCTCTGTTCCACTTCAAGTTTAGGTTTGGCGCCATACTGTTACGAACTTGCTTCTTTTCCTAGCCTTGTGCAATGCCGGCTAGCTCAACCGAACAGGGCGGAGTCGGACCCAATGCCCGCAGGTTGCACAATTTCAGCAAGTGGCGCATCTCTGCCACACTCAACGATACAATATTCAAATTACAAAAAAAACACGACTCAAAAGATTTCCAAACAAACAACTTGACAATGGGGTGTAGGTGGACTACCACCAGCGCACCCACCCTACCAGTGACCAAACGTAGTTATCGTATTCGATCACCCTGCCGCGTTCCGTGTTTGGCCTATTCCATGGTCAGCTCGTCACCTCCTCCCCCCTACAAAAAGGACTTTAACCATTAATGCTTACTACACTTAACATTTTAATTGACAAGAATTTCGTTTCTTAAATTACACATATTTTAAGGACTGACCATTCCCAATAATAATATCTGTCAATTTAGCATATTTTCCTTAATCTTTAATGCTTAACATATTATTTCCAATTCCTTTATTTGTTAATTTCTGCTTTCCGCGAGCTAAGGTGGACCTGCGACTTCGTACAGGACAACCAGTCGAGGAAGACTGGGATTTTCGCTTATTTACTTATGTTCAATCTTTCCCCTAACCATCCTATTGGAGCTCCAAGCGATGTGGAAGGTAAGTTTGCTCAAGAAACCATGGGTTTAAAATCAAAATCGAGCTTTCGATTTTTAAGAAGAAGTTTTTCGTCACATAATGGGCTAAAATTAAGATAAACAATTCCGAAAGTCGATCAAGACCGACTATTATACACTCAGTACCTCCCAAAGATTGTGTTAAGGTGTGTGAAGTGCCGCCAATCGCCGTTGCGGTCGCTACCACCAAGCATCATTTTTGTTTTCCTTATAAACCGACTACCGTTCATCCGATCTTTTGGCGAATCGGTAAATAGTCCTGATTACTAAAAATGTCCAGAAGGTACGAACCATTTATCTTCAAAACTGTGGGAGATATGACTTTTTTCTAAATTGCTGGCGTGGGAGGGGGCGTGGAAAAAATTGAAAATAAACTTGATCTGCCTGCAAGTATAAGAAGTTTATGTCCCATACATGCCAAACCTCTATCTCTTACCATCTCTGAGATATGTGCGTTGATAAGAAAAGAACGTTGTGATCTTTAAAAATAATTTAGATGTTTATTAAATTTAAGTTATTCAAATAGAAAAATAAATTTAAATATGGCTTTCAGAAGGTAGAATTGCGAAAGGAAAGAACACACGCTTATTTCTTGAGCAAAAATTTCTAACTTATCTGCTCTATTGTATCAAGACAATAAAAACCCAGGTCACTTTGTTAATTTTTGTTGATACAATTTTATAATCTCATATTTTCTGCATTTCAAGAGAGGGTTTTTTAAAACTCTATTGAAATACTTAAATTTTTTAAATATATAGTTCCTTGAATGATGAATAACTTAAATTTAATAAACATCTAAATTATTGTGAAATTGCCTTTACTAGAAGACCCACCAGAGCCTCTTAAGTCATGTTTAGATGGAGTTACTGCTTTGTCCGAACACTTTCTGCCAAATATTAGAAAGTACAATTCGTGCTTTCAGATGACATCTTTTGGAGCTACAAAAATTGTCAGTTATTTTGGATTTATGCCCACATTTGAAGTTCAAGGGCAGGTGTATCACAGTATAGGATCCCTTCTTCCCCTACCTGAGAATGATCACAAATTTTTACAAGTTTACTTTATTGGAGATGAGGATAAGGAAGCTGATCAACGATGTGCTATCGCTCCAGGAACACAGCGTGAAATTATTTTTAATCTTCAGAGATTATTTCATCAGCACAACGACTTAGTGCAACTATTTAAAACTTCATTAGAACAAATGCCCTCTGACGATTATAAAGTTGTAATTCGAGCAGATAGAAGACCTCCAGGCGAACATGAAAGAAGATTTAACGCTCCAACTACCAATGAAGTTGCAATTGTAGTTGTTGGAACGGAATATGACTCAAACCGAGATATTATACTTCAAGGGCGAAATTCAACCTTACAACGAGTTGTTGAAATACACAAATCTTTTGATGCATTACAGTATCCAATCATTTTCTGGAAGGGAGAGGATGGATATGATTTTAAGGTAATGCAAATTGATCCCATTACTGGAGCACCAACAAATAAAAAAGTCTCCTCCATGAGTTTTTATGCGTACCGGACTATGATTCGAAATAATCAAAATACTTACATTCTAAAACGCCGTCAACTATTTCATCAGTTTATTGTAGACATGTATGCGAAAATTGAGAGTGAGCGACTTCTATCCATCCGCTTAAATCAAAAGAAACTTCGCGTTGACGAATATATACATCTCCGAGATGCTGTTTAGAACGACAGAAATGTAAATGAACTTGGTAAAATGGTAATTCTTCCCGCAACTTATACTGGAAGTCCAAGACATATGCATGAATATGCACAAGACTTTTTTTTTTTTGATGGACGTTGTCGTACAATGCGCAGTACGTTCAAGTGGCCCATGCGACACCAAGCCGAAGCTTGTTACGCGCGAACCCAGGCAAAATAGCAGCCCACCTCCCGCCCAACCGACCGAGAGGCGCAGCCGCCAACGAGCGACACGAAAACCGGAAGAAAAATTTAAAAAAAAAAAATAAAAATTTAGCTACGGGCTAAATAAGTTAAAATAGAGGTTTTTAACGCGGGAAGAGAATATTCCGAATTGATTATGCGGTAGAGTTTATTGTAATCAACACAGAGGACACGAAACGGATCATGCACTGCATAGTTAGTAGTACAACGTTTTAGAGATAAGGGGACAAAGTTACGGGACAATCTACAAGGAACATTAAGACTAATTTGGCTAAGCAATTCCGATGAGTCGATTTCACCATTAATTAGTCTATGTATGAACATTACACCAAGCATAACTCTACGGTTAAATAAGGAAGGAAGATTAATTAAAAGTAGTCTACTAGAATAAGATGGGAAACGGACCTCGGGATTCCACTTCAAACCACGAAGAGCAAACAATAAGAATTGCTTTTGCACAGATTCAATTCTATCTTGATGGACCGAATATTGCGGAGACCACACACATGATCCATACTCAAGAGTAGGGCGGACAAGAGCAGTGTAAAGAATTTTGGTGGTGTAGGGATCGTCAAATTCTTTCGACCACCGCTTTATAAACCCTAGGACACTTCTGGCCTTATTAACGGTAGCGGTTACATGAGAGTTAAAATTGAGTTGATGGTCAAGAATTACCCCAAGATCATTTACTTCATTTAGTCGCTGCAATGCCACATTATCAAGCATATAAGTGACCAATTGTGGGAAGCTTCTATAAAATGTCATAACCTTAAACTTTAAGCTGTTAAGGTTTAAAAGATTATCTTGACACCATGAGTGAAATGCATCTAAGTCTGCTTGCAAATTATAGCGGGAAACCGGATCATTATATGTTAAACATATTTTCACATCATCAGCATACATAAGCACCCGAGAGTAAGCCAAGACTGAAGGAAGATCGTAGATGAAGAGAGTAAAAAGCAATGGACCCAAGTGGCTACCTTGTGGAACTCCAGAAGTAACCTGGATACACTTAGAATAAGAATTACGAAATAGAACTTTTTGGGTTCTAGTACTTAGGTAATCAGAAATCCAACTGAGAAGGTTAGTTGGAAAGCCGATTAAACCCAGTTTGTGGAGCAGCAAGGAGTGATTAACAGAATCAAAAGCCTTACTAAAATCCGTATAAATGACGTCAGTCTGCATCTTACCAATGAACCCTTTGATCACTGAAGATGTGTATTCTAAAAGGTTAGTGGTAGTAGATCTACGCTTCACATATTCATGTTGGAAGGGTGAGGTAATGGCACTACATAAATGTTGCAGTTGAGATGTTATAATTCTCTCAAAAGCTTTAGGAATTGCAGACAACTTGGAAATTCCCCTGTAATTTGCAACATCGGACTTATTACCTTTTTTATGGAGTGGAATAATAAAAGATTCCTTCCATAGCAATGGGAAAGAGGATGACTCCAATGACAATTCGAATAATTTTTGAATAGGCTTACAAAGTGCACCCGCACAGAACCTGACAGAGCTAAGATCACAAAGGAGCGAGCTTTCAGTGATCACGGGGCTAAAAATGCAATTAGACATATTCAACCGATAAGGGTATGGTTGATTCACACAATACCTAGAAGAAGAGTAGGTTGACTTAAAAAACTCCGCAAACAGATCGGCTATTGCTTGATCAGTATTTGCTTTAGCATTACCATACATGAGCGAGGAGGGCAGAGTGGAAGACATACGTTTAGAGTTAGGTAGGTAG